>JAODAL010013797.1:0-89843 GCA_025379985.1 Phyllomedusa bahiana | reverse complement strand
AAATTTTTGGTTTGGTCCTTAAAGGGGTCTCCGGGAAAAGAAGAAAACTAAATACATAAAATACATGTCTGAATGAAAATATTCCTAAATATCTTTAATTAGAAAAGTCTGCTCGTTTTGTCTAGGGGATAATGATTATAGAAGAACAAAATGGCCGCTGGGCTACTTCCTCAACAGGAAGTAAGACAGACTGTGAGATACTTCCTGATTAGGCTGACTGCCATCACTGGACATGTGCTGTGCTCAGTCAGTCTGACAGACTTGCGGTATGAGGGACGGCTCTACAGAGTACAATTGAGACTGAGGGCTGTACACACACACATGTATACATATATATATTTGGTTTGAATACATTATATAGAATTTACAGCTCAGCTGAGAGGAAGCAGCTGTTGTGGGAAATGTAGTTTTCTTAGAACGCGCCTCAAAACTGTAGCTCCACCCACTAGCCCAGTGAGGAGAAAGATCCAGCAAAGCAATAATAACCGCATTTGGAAGTAGTTCATACACTGGATTCTGACAGGTAGTTACTGCTTATCTTTAGTATTAGTGCTCTATATGTTCTCATTTTTTTGGGTTTCTCACACAACCCCTTTAAAAGGTTCTTCATTTTAGTGAACCCATTTTTTATACCCTATGATAAAGTTCGAAGTTCATAGGGAGGACTGCTCTGTTCAGGATCCTAATCTTTTAGGCAGGGTTGATAGTGATAGCAAAGAGCTTGCCTGATTCTAGAGAACCTACACTTTCCTGGATTACACAGACACCATCGGAATGAAAGGGCACTATGTAATGGCTAAATTCTCCTGAGGTGGTGGGATACTGTATATTTATTGCTTGATTTTCCCACAAATTACAGGTAATTGCTGTGATCCCAGTTGGGGGACAATTTTTGATTAACTTATTGTCAAAGGACCATTGTAACCAGTAGGGATTGACTAAAACAAAGAACCCCTTCAACGGGGCGAAAGATAATTACTTGACTTTACTACACTCTACTTATGAAAAGATGATAAAACATACCTTACGTTTGGGCAAATAATAGGAGTACTCTGAAATGTGGTTCCTTTTTTTCTCTATCTGCATTACCAGCAATTGCAAATGAGAGTTTAGAAATTATCTCTAACTTCTTAATGCACTTGGGGCAAGTGCAAAGACAGAAAGGCTACTGATAGGCCATGTACAGTACTCGCTCTATACTAGTGATAAAGTCTTGAGCACATAATCCGCCTGACTGAGATTTTCTCTGAGAAGCTTGAGGATTCACTAACCTCTGGTCACAGCACAATTTAGGCTCCAGAATGCCCACTTTTGGGTGGGGTTTGAATAAACCTCACCCTGTTGTTATCCAAAATTGGGAAAGTTGCAAATATATTATATAGACTTATAGGCCCGGTTCACATGGCTTATTCAAGACATAATTGCAGGAAGGATTTCGCCCGCAATTATGGCTTGAGTCAGGGGCGGGGCAGGGGCGCTGCCCGCCGGCCCCATGGACTTTCATTATCCACGGCGCGTATCCCGCCGGGATAATGAACATGTCATTTTCTCCCCGCCCGGCGTATTCGCCGAGCGGGGAGGAGAGACGGAATCCATAGTTATCTATGAGAACTGTGGATTACCGTAATGGCTGGGACGGATTCCAGCGGTATTGCAGTACAGTACGGCGTGCAATACGGCTGAAATCCGTCCCTGCAATAAGCCTTGTGAACGGCCCTATAGTGAGATATTGTAAATGAAAAAGGTATAATGTTCTGTAAACTTTTTCTTTGGAAAAATGTGTCTCTGCTTGCAATGGCAAATTGTCGTAGTAATCAGTGCCTAACTGTCAAACATTGCATGTCACGAGTGGCCCCCATGGCTTGACCCGCTGGGCGCTGGCGCACCCGTGTACCCTCTTCTGGATCTCTGCCGGGGACGGGTTGTACCGCGGGCTGCGTGTCGGGCTGTGGGCACACTCGCTGTATCGGCAGTTACTTACCCAGCCATGCTCCTGTCCTGCCATCTTCCTCTGCCAGCCGAGCTCTCTCGCTCTTGTACATTTAAAGGGCCAGCGCACCGGTAATTGGCGGGCGCTGACCCTATATATTGGCACGTCCTACGTCACTTCCCTGCTGGATCTATGTTGTCTCGTGTCTTAGAGAAAGCGTCTCTAATGTGTGTTCTTGCCTTGCCATGTTTCCAACCCTTCGCTACGTTTCTCGACCACGAATCCTCATTGCCTGCCCTGACCTATCTGCCTGTCCTCGACTACGGTACTCGTGTTACGATTTGGTACCTCGCTGCACCTCGGCTGCCACTGCAAGCTAGGCACGTCAGGGGTAGTGACCTGGTAGGACTCCCGCCGTAGTGAGTCCATCCTGCCTTGTGGCGGGCTCTGGTGAATACGGGTACCTACTTAGACTCCGCTCCCTGGCAGGTCGTTCCCGACGCTTGTGGTGGTCCAGCGGATCCACTTCTCCCGATGTTACAATGCAGATGAGCTGCCAGTCTAACAATACATCTACACAGCACACGAAAACGGTTTCAAAATATTCAATCGAAAATCCGACCGTTTTGCAAGCCCATAGACTTTGATATAAAAAAAAGACTTGTAATCTGCACAGGTCATTTTTTTCAAACTCGTTTTCTGGCGCCTGCGGATTTAGCAACATGTTGTATAATCTGCCGGCGTTTTGCCGTCGGTTTCCCACACAATGAATTGTATGGGCCAATGGCAAAGAAACGAGAACCGACTGCGGTTTTTGTGAAAACAGCGACAAAAACTGTGGCCGTCCATTAGACAAAAGCTGTCAGCTTTCCAACATTTTTTGTCCCACGCTGTGTATTTCCAGCCTACGTGACACATGTTTCCTTTAGGCTTTGGCTGCTTATGTATCATGCTGCTTTTGGTGCGATGTTTGGTCTTTACATAAACTATTATATGACCTGCATTTCTCATATGTAGTGTTGAGTGAACAGTAAAAAGTTTTGTGAGTTCGTTTCGAAGTTTTATTCGAACTAGAACTTTGAACCCCTTTAAAGTGAATGGGAGAAGATGTTCTGGTTAATTTTTATACCTATACAGGTGAGGAGAAGCTGGAATTACCATTCATAACAGTAATGTGGAAACATGGAACAACTTAGTGAAGAAAATTTGGCTCTAAGAAAGACAGAAAAAAATTAAGAGGCTAAAATACTCCATTCCTTTCAATGGCTAACTGAAAAGATGAGGACAGCTTGCAAGCAGGGGGGTAACTATAGGAGGTGCAGTGGTAGCAGCCGCTATGGGGTCCTGCATCCTGAGGGGGTCCAAAAGCCCGTTTGACACATAGGAGATTTGGAGACGGTGTTTTATACAATTACTGAACCCCCAAAACTGCAAAAACAGAAATTTTGGATACTATGATTTAGCAAATCCAAGCAGAGAGTGAGCTGAAAATGGCGTTCACAAGTCAATACAGTGATTATATATATATATTATATATATATATTTATATATTATATATATATATATATATATATATATATTATATATATATATATATATATATATATCATAGTCATGTGATTTTAGCAGCCAATGAGTGCACTACACCTCAGCGATGACGGTTTTGACACTTCTCTGTGCTCTGCAGTGATTGGATGACCGCCAAAAGTGCAGAAAGGTGATTGGATGGCCGCCAAAAGTGCAGAAAGCCGCTGAAAATAAAACTGAAAATGCTCTGTCGAACTACAACTTTACTTGAACGAACAGTAAAATGTTCGGGTCGGTGTGAGTTCTAAAAATTCAAGAATTTAACTTTTCTAGAACAGTTCGATCAACACTACTCATATGGCATTGAGAGAGAATCTCTTATGCATGGATACAGGCTCGGACTGGCCCACAGGGACCCATGGAAAACTCCAGGTGGGCTCCGGGGCATGACGGGTGTGGGTCAGCTTTTTTTTAGGGAGAAAGGAATAGAAAGAGAAGGAGAAAGCAAGAAGTAATTAAACATATGCAAAAAGAAACATGGATCGCACATCCTCACACTATACGTTTATCTAATGCTTGTCAGCAAAACTATATAAAAAACTAACAGGAGGTTCTTAGTATACTTTTTGATCAAAACGTATAGGCCCACTTGCCACGTCGTGGCGACCTCTATTAAGTGGGTCCCTACGCTAATGGGGGCAACACAGTATGGCAGCCACCGCCGCAGCAAACAACCACACAGATGAGGGACACAACCCAGTGGCCCAACAGCACCACTGCTGCCAGACCTAGCCCCTTGGCTCTGGGTTGCACCACCACACCAGCACAGCATCACAGCAGCAATGGCCACCACACAGCACCGCCACCAAAAAAAGGAAAGGTTGACTTAGCTCACCTTCCCTTGGGCTCCCTGCAAGTAGACTGAAAGGAGCAGGGCATTAACCCTTTTATACAGACTACTGCTAATTAAAAACACCTGGGCCAAATGGGGAGGAGTGCTGATCCATATGTGAAAAAGCAAAAAGTAAAGCAAGAAGTAATTAAAGCCATGTTCATTATCTGTGGGATGGGCCCCAAGAGTCAACTCCACTGAGGGGCCATCCCAGTCCCACACTGCATAGAGGACATAGGTGATGCTCAAGAGAGTCTATGACAGACAAACGAAAGATGCTCCCTGAGTCTGTGTGTAGCAGTGGTCAGCAAAGCACTCAACTCTTAAATATTTTCAGCTCCATGGGTGTCTTCAACCTTTTATAGCTCTTTCCAGTTTTAACCCTTCCCCACTACAGTGGTTTTTATGTTTTTTTTTTTTTTTTTACTCTCTGCCTTCCAAGTGCCATAGCTTTTTACATTTTTGTTAACAGAGCCATATGAGGGCATGTTTTTTAGAGGACAAGATGTTCTTTTTAATGCTGTCATTTCTTGTACCATATGATGTACTGGGAAACCCCCTAAAAATGATTTGTAGGGTGGAGCATGAAAAAAAGCAATTACACCATTTTTTTGAGGAGGTTTATGTTTTATGTTTTTAGTTAACTGTGTAATAAAATAACGTTAATTCTTATTTATTATTCTTGCAGGTCAGTACCAATCCGGTGATAAAGTTTTTTTACGTTTTAGTACTTTAAAAAAATTAATGAAAACTCCATACTTCTGAAAGAGAGCTGAGATTGATCCCACTGTAAATGTACAGTGGAATAAAATCCCCATATGAGATCATTTATATATATATATATATATATATATATATATATATATATATATATATTATATATATATATATATATATAATATATATATATTTTATACAATGAGCGCATATGGTGATTTTATTCCACTGCACAATTACGTATATATACATACCATATTATGGAGTAGTGTGGTCTACTACACTAACCCATACCCTTTTCAGGGGTAATGTAAACAGCCCATTGGAGGCCAAAAGGACACTATTTTGGCCTCCATCAGTTGATTAGGGGCTTATGGATACATTAAGGGCGACATGTATGAAACCTGGCACCGACAGACCAGTTCTAAATTTCTTTAGAGGAGTGTAGAGGGCACCAGTATGTATAAAAGTGTCTCACAGCACTATGTACATGTGTCCCGTTCTACAGCAAAATTTGTCTCAGCCATATAACTTTGAAATTGGTATAGGTTTGTACAACAGTTCTGCGGCAAACTTTGGTGCATTCATATGTTTCGTGCCAAACTTTGGTCCAATCGTTCGATTCTGGCGCAACTCCTGCTTTCCCCCCCACAAACTTGGCACATTCAACAGTGTCGTGTCTGGTACGGAATGCACCAAGTTTGAGCATATGATTGTTCATACATTTTATGAACAGGGCTACAACAAGTTTTTGGCAGCAAAGCATGCCACAAACTAGTAAAGTCACGTACATACATGTTGTCCCAAGTGATTACACTACGGGCGACATGTATGTACGGGGATGCGGCAGTAGTCTAGCGTCCTTTCAGCCCAAAAACTGGCTGCCCTGTTCTCTAGATTTATAATCAGACGCATTCCAAAATTAGGCGCATTATCGGGCGCCTGCAGCACTTTGTAATGCGCCTGAGGTCGGGGGGGCACCCCTTTTTTGCCATTTTATAAATAGAAAAAATAAAAAATTAAACATCACTGTTATCCCCGTGTCCACAAAAGTTTGATCTATTAAAATATAATATAATTTATCCCATACACTGAACACCATAGAAGAAAAAAAATGAAAATGCTGAAATTACGTTTTTCTGATTTCATGCCCCCTAAAAATTGGAATAAAAAGTGAATCCAAAAATTACATATGTCCCAAAATGGTACCAATGCAAAACTGTTCTTCAGTCTACAAATAATACACTGTCATTTGGGTCCATATGTGGAAAAACCAAAAAGTTATTGCAGAAACTGGCGCTGCAGCGAAAAGTTAAGAGAATGTTTTTATAGCTTTAAAACGTGAACCCTATATATTCGGTAGCACCGGAATTTAGCTGCAGAATACAGATAACACATCATTTATACCAAAGAGTCAACAATATAAAAACAAATTCCCACAAACATGGCACAAATATGTCTTTTTTCACATTGCACTCCACTTAGAATTTTTTTTCTGATTTACCAGTACATTATATGGCACTAAAAAAGTACATACTGTCCCACAAAAAACAAGCTCTCATATGTCTATGTAGATGGAGAAATAAAAAAGTTATGTATTTTGGAAGGCGGAGATGAAAAAAAGGATAAGCCATGATATTGTGAAGGGAAGAGGTTAAAAAAGAAAACCAGGAGAGCACTGCTCCATACTTTTCCAGATTGGGGTGGTGGGGAGGGTTACACATCAGAGCCCTATGGATCTATCATAACTTTCCAAGACTTGAATACTCATTCAAAGAAAGTTACAGAAGTTTTCGTCAGACTACAGCTATTCCCAAAACTAGATTATTAGTTTTGTGGCATAAATATCGGGATGTTTCTGATACTATTCTTCAAAATGAAATGTTACACTGTATTCTGTACTCATTTATTTAGGATTCAATGGTAAAGCTAGTGTGGTCCTTACCATAAGATCTTGGGATGCTTACTCACTATAGACTGTAACAAGCTGACTTCAGCAATCCTGCCACCCCTGCATTAAGTGCTTTTTCAAGGCTACAGCTCTTGGCATTTGTAATTGCCTTGAAAATGATTCCTAGCAACCTGTCGCTTCCTTATGTATGTTCTTACCACACCCTTCCTTTATACTGCATACTTTCCATTTTAAGCTTTCCTGTTATATCAAAAGGGCAAGCATCTCTCATGTATCATCTGTGCGAGCTTATAGGAAGGCAGTCATGCTCTCCTTTATTCTTTACTAAACCAGAGCATTGTAGATTGGGATACTGCTTTTAGACTCTGTCCACACAAGTATTTCAAGTCGAAATCCATTTTCATTCCAACTTGAAATACTCGATACTCAAAAGTCAACCATTCTCATTGACATCAATAGAAAATTCTTGTAGTTCATACAATGCGTATTTTCGCTGGTCACTTTTTTGCTGTAAAAAACTCAGAACATGTTTACTCTTCTCTTATACTGCACACGGAAAACACATGGAAATTTACTATTGATATTGATGGTAATGACGATAAACCTTGCGTAAAATGCGGCCAAAGCATTTGTATGGTTTTTTATGCAGATCCGCATCCAAAACCGCATAGAACTGAATGGGGCTGTAAACTGCAAGTAAAAAAAAAAAAAAAGAAAAGACTAAATCAATAACATCTGAAATACTTGTTGAAAACTGCATCGTCCGAAAGCTCTTTAATATAAATGTTTACATGATTTGATGCTGAATATATGAGTAAAATTGATTTTCAGGACAAGTCTAAATGTGGAGATAATTGGGGCTCAAAATTTTCATTTCATGTAGTTTTTATTTGTTTCCTTTGTTATACTGTATTTTTTGTGCTAATAAAGCCAACATACTTTTTGGGAATAATTGACCCTAGTATTGATTTTATAATAAATATGCACTACTATTTTTAATATTTTTTTAAATTTTGAGCACCAATTATATTCATATTTGGACTTGTCCTGCAAAGCAATTTTATTATAACCGTGATGGACCTGAGGATCCCTTCAAGGACTGAAGTGGCGACTTGATTATAATTACTTCCGACGTTCATTGCGAGTTGTACCATAAACGTACAACTTCATCAGGTGGCAACTAATTTTTTTCTATTTATATTATAACATTAATACATGAAGTGCATCTGTAAACTTTTGTGTCTTGGAGCACTTGTTTCCAAAATTGCTGACTTTGCTCACTTACAATGATTGACAGTTTGCTCTAGACACACACTGTTTTAGGGAAATCTGTCAATCACTGAATGTGGACTTTCACTGTTTCTTAAGAGGTTTTTTCACCGCAATGATTAGCTTTTAACATGAAGGGAAAGGTAAATGAACATTACTACCAAATACATTGCTCTTTTGATTTTGCTTTGGTCAGGAGGTAAAGAAGATTTTCTCTCCTCTTAGGGTACACAAGTTTCTCTAGGTTACTAACCACCTCTGTCTCCTCTGTCTCTTATATGATTGATCCAAGGTGCTGTCAGTCAGTAAGTTTGTCTATGGTGAATGACTTCCTGCAGAGTCGTATCTCTAGCAATAGAGTTTGTTCACCTAACTGAATGACAAGCTTTCACACTTTAGAGCTCTGCAGGCTTGTGTACTGCAGTTTATAAATGTCCTGCAGTCATGTCACTGTGACAGGATCAGCTAGGAACCTCTGAGCAGAGATGCCAATTACTGCTGTAGAACCACCCACGTCCTGAGCAGGAAGTGCGAGTCTGAAGCTGGCTTGTTCTCTGTGAAACTGCATGGTAAGAAAACGACTTTAAGGAGTCCTATCAGAATCTACGCTTTTGCTCATAAACCCTGTTTTAAATAATATAAACCTATATGTCACAGAGCTCAGCCTCTCTCCCTCTATAACATCCTGCTCTCATATAGGGCAGAATAAACTGCCTGACAAATTTGCTTTAACAATGAGAAGTAGGGGTGGACATAAAATTGTGGCAATAGGTGTAGCAGAACATGGACCCAATAGGTAAGAGGGCCCAATGTCTCCTAAAATCTTTTAGTTTTCTGTATGTAAATGTCTGGACTAGTGAATTTCATGGCTTCTGTTGTGCTTCTTATTCTAATCAAAGTCACATTAGACCCAAGTCCAAGCTCTTTTATTCAGGTTGACCTGAATTGATTTTTAACAATGGTTGACAAAAAGATTACCATAACCTCTACCCTAACCATGAATTGGGGTTAGGGTTTTCATTGCATATGGATGGATTAACTTGCCCATGCCCTGACAGTTACATAGTTTATAAGGCTGAAGAAAGACAGACATCCATCCAATACAACCTATTGTGCTATAGTGGTGATGAGAGGAAGTCAAACCCCCCCCCCCCCCCCCCATGAGGTAGAAGTCAATTGTCCTTATTTTAAGGGAGAAATTCCTTCCCGACTCCAATCTGGCAATCAGAAAAAAATACCTCCTCCAGAATCCTGGTCACTATAAATTGTTATATTATTGCACTCTAGAAATGCATCCAGACCCTTTTTGAACTCTGTTCGTGAAGTCACCATGACAAGTTCCTCTGGCGGAAACTTCCACAGTCTTGCTGCTCTTACAGTAAAGAATCTCTTCTATGTTTACGTAGAAACCTGTTTTCCTCTAGGCATACAGTGAAGGAAATCATTATTTGATCCCTTGCTGATTTTGTAAGTTTGGCAACTGACAAAGACATGAACAGTCTGTAATTTTAAGGGTAGGCTAATTTTAACATTGAGAGATGTCAAAAATAAAATCCAGAAAATCACATTAATAAATTATATGCATTTTGCTGAGAGAAATAAGTATTTGATTCCCTACCAACCATTAAGAGTTCTGGCTCCTACAGACCAGTTAGATGCTCCTAATCAACTCATTAAAGATAGCTGTCTTAAATAGTCACCTTTATAAAAAACTTCTGTCCACAGACTCAATCAGTCAGACTCTAACCTCTACAACATGGGAAAGACCAAAGAGCTTTCTAAGTATGTCATGGACAAGATCATAGACTTGCATGAAGCTGGAACGGGCTACAAAACCATAAGTAAGATGTTGGGTGAGGAGACAACTGTTGGTGCAATAGTAAGAAAATGGAAGAAATATAAAATGACTGTCAATCGACATCCATTTGGGGCACCGTGCAAAATCTCACGCAAGTTAACACATTCAAACCCAGTAAAAACCTCAATCCTAACTGCAGCTTCTGTGTAAAGAAATCAGTCATACTTAAATATATTAAACATATTAAATGAGACTCACACTTAAAATTCTTATTAGTTTTATGATTCAGCAAAGGATTTTCCTACAGGTTTCCTACAGGGACTACAGGTTTGTTACTGTTAGTGCATTATTTGGCTGTAGCTTATCTAAGAAACCATTCATTTAAAGTAACCCACCACTTTGTTGATATGAAAGGGAAATTCCATGTTGCACTTCGATTATATATCAACAGGCTATGTCATTAAAGTCTGATAGGTGGGATCCGCACCTATCTCGGGAGTGTCAGCTCAGAATGGAGAGCCAGTCATGCTTTAACACGACTCTCTATTCTGTTCTATGGAAGTTCTAAGTACAGCCAAACACACTGCTCGGAATTCCCATAGAACAGAATGGAAAGTCTCTCTCCACACGACTCTCCATTTTGAGCTGACACTATCTTGGGTCTATTTCCGAGATGGGTGCAGGCCCCATAGAGACCCACACCTATCAGACTTTGATGCATATCCTATCTATACAGCAGGGGGAGGGCGAGGGGGTTTGCTGCCAGAGTTAACCCTGTGTGTGCCTGCCTAGAGTCAGGTTGCAGCTGCTAGATCAGGCTCCACGGAGTACAGGAAGGGCGATCATATGATGTTGTGAGAGGCTTTTGAAGCTTGTATAGTAAATAGCAGAGCAGGGGGGATTCAAGTGGTCCTATACCCCCTGCTTACATACAAATCTTCAGCATCTCAGCATACAACTCAAACAAATCTCCTGTCAGAACAGACACTGCGTGCAACCCTTAGAAGTGTTACTATAACTGGATGTATCACTAGTACAGCTGAGCATGAAGCCTTCACAATGCCCCACCTGATCTTTTCTATTATGTATAGTCAGACTCCAGACACATCATGATTATAGAAACACACTTCATTGTTGTCACATCTACTGACTACAGATCAGCCTCATCTCTGCTCTCCTCAATCTGTGTAGAGAGCAGGAGAAAGCAGGCACACACAGGGTTAATCCACACAGACACAGAAGCCAGAGCCCTCCCTTCCCTACAGAAGCATACTGTGCGGGAGGGGCTCTGTGCTCTGACCTATATTCAGAAACAGATGAGTCACCAGACCTGACAGCCAGTGAGATAAAGATCAACAGGTCAGCTGCTATAGTGATTTCAGGAGCTGATGCACTACTACTAACAGGGATAACTCAAAATCAGTAGGACATTTGTAATGAACATATATTGCAAAGCTGCTTGTTTTTTTAAAGATCTTTTAATTAAAACCCAATCATTGTAGCGAGACAACCCCTTTAAGTTTTGAGACGCTCCCTTCTTCCTCACTCCTTACTCACCCCCTCCCTCTCAGCCCTGCAGCCTTCATGACTCAGAGTGATTTGTTGACATTCTCCCTGTGCTAAGGAGAGAGGTAAGAAACGTGCGTCCTGGCAAATCCCCTTTAATAGAAATGGCTGTTTCTACAGTTTTTTTTTAGTTTACTGAGTATATTATGTTACAGATTACTAAATGCCATCTCATGCAGTATGTGCCACATGTGAGGCTCTTTTTTTTTTTCTTAAATTGTACTTTTTTATTAAGAAGTTTAAAGCATTACAGATACAAATTGTCAAAAAAGGCAAGTATAAAACAGAAATTGTCATGTATATTATTCCAAGAGATAACTTTCGATTGTACTGCAAAAATATACATAATAAACAGTCAATACTAACAACACATATACACAGGACTAGACACAATAGGGGGAGTCATACATTTTAGGATCAGACCACTAAAGGCATTAAGCCTGTATCAAACTATCCACTTGATAGAAAACATTCAAAATTTTATAAACATGTGAGGCTCTTTTAGTTAACACTAAGCTTAGAAACACTATTCTGGAGGGACTGACTGTACTTAGCTGGCTTAATGACTATAATTATAGGACTCCTTTCAGGCTTTTCTGTATTGAGCTCCTTACAGCCACACAGCATGAGAATATCCTTTTTTGTGTTTCAAATTATAATTATAGATCTTAATTATTCTACAAAAATGTAAAAACACAGGGAAAAGTACTAACAAGTTAGTTGAGTACTGTTGGTGACAGTTTATATTTTATACCTTTCTACAGTAGTGCATTAAAGGGGTTTTGCCACGATGTAATGTTGACGTGGGATACTTCAAAATGGGTATTTAATCACTTTTCTAAATATATGTCATTAAAAATATTGCAGCCTGAGAGAGCTACAGGCTGCCTTACCTGCCCTTAGTTACTTCAAAGCTTGTACTAGATACGACCTATGACAAGAGCTGCTGGCCGGGCTTGCGCAGAGAAGACACCTTATCTGATGAGAGGGAGCTGAAGGCACCGGGTAGAAAGATGTTTTCTTTTGTATACAGAAACAACTAGTTGGAGTGTGATTATCTGAGTAGATCCCTGCTTTATCTGATGACAGGGAACATGAAGCCTTTCCAGAGGCTGAGGAAGCTTTCAAGCTGCTGTGGAGAAAAGGTGTTGTCTTCTGTATACAGATTCCACTAGTTGTAGTTTGATTATTTGAGTGAGAATTTAACACGATCCCTTATGCAGTTCTGTGCTCCTGCTGTCTGCATCTCTCTCTCTCTCAGCTCCATGGCTTGTTTACATTTGCTTCTTAGCAGATAAGGCACGTCCTGGCAAAACCCCTTTAAGGTCCGCTTCACACATATTTTGCATGGTGTTTATTGGCTTAAACAAGCTTTCAAAACTGCAAGCTTTTATTAGGCTTCATACTTTTTTAATGCAGTTAATTGCAACATTACTTGCAAAGCACAGTGCATTGGTACATGTGTTTTTTGGTAATTTTTTCACCCATCACAAATCATGTGATTCACCACATGATTTGCAATGTGGAAAAGTGCGGTACAAACGAAGCATATGTATTTTTGGTGCAGAAAGAAAAAAACAATGGAGGTCTATTGGGAGAAAAATTCTACAAACTGCCTGAAAAAATACTATACCTGCAGTATGCTGTGTTTTGACAAACTGCCACTACTAAACAACGCACCTTATGTACAAAAAAGATACAAAAGAGAAAAGCAACATCTGTCCTGCATTTTAGGCTATGTGTCCACAGCCCACAAAAACGTCAGTTTTTTCAGCGTTTTTTGTTTTCAAAAAACACTGAAAAAATGATTGAAAAGAGGTTCCATACACTTGTATAGTAATAACATTCTGTTGTCTATACAGAACGTATTTTTTTCTGCTTGTTTTATTTGCTGGTTGTTTTTTTGAAACCTGTTACAAAAAACGACTGAGCTGGTCAGAAAATTTACTATTGGAGTCTATGTAAAGCAGGCATCCTCTAGCTGTTGGGAAACGACAACTCCCATCATTCCCACTGTTATAGATTATATAAATGCATGATAGGAGTTGTAGTTTCCCAACAGCTGTAGGGCTGAAATTTGAGGATGCCTGATATAAAGCAACTGACGTTTTTTGGTACGTTTTTGCAGAAATACACAACAAATCTAATGCTGTGCATTTCTCCAAAGAAAGCGCCAAAAACGCACAAAAAAATGCAAAATGCACCAAACAACTGATGTTTTTTCAGCAGCTTTTGACATGCAGTGGACAAAAAACTCACTTTTATGAACATTTTTAGGATTTGGTTTTCAGGTGGTTTTTTTGTCCACTGACATAGCCTTATATTCGTGGATTGGCTTTCAACTTGGATCTGGCCGCTGCCGTTTAAAAAATAAAGTAAAACCTTAAAAAAATCCCATGCAATTTTAGTAGCATTTTTATAAGAGGTTGTAGACTATTTTGAAAAGATGGGTTTTCAGGTTACTTTTGACATTTTCAAGAGTGGAAGAAAGTCTGATGTGTAGTGGTAGTAAGTTTCAAAGTGTGGTTGATGCATGGGAGAAATCATGGAGGTGGTTGTGAGGGCAGTAGACAAGAGAAGGAGATCTTATGAGGATCAGAGATTTGTGAGGGGAAGGACAGGTTATAAAGAGTCTTGTATAACCTGGTTAACAGTTTGAACTGAATTTGCTGGGCAGTGAGTAGCCAAAAAAGAGATTAGAAGAGAAGTAACAAAAAAATTGGTGGATTAACCGGGCTGCAGAGTGGAGGATGGATAGAAGGATAGCAAGAGTGTTAGGGTATGTTCACACGGCTTGTTGGATCTAGTTTGGATCCAAAAAACGCATTCAACAGCGGTGCATGAATCGCATCCAAAATGCATTCAACACGCAGCAGAAATGCACCCTATTGTTTTAAATAGGGCGCCTACTGTGTCAAATGGATCAAGAATTGACATGTCAATTCTGTGAATGGAATCCGAAAGACGCATCAGAAAGACGAATGTAAAACACACATCGGCGATCACTCGTTTGAACACCGATGCATGTTTTACATTGAAAGCAATGTAAATCACACTTCATGTTATTAGTTGCCTTTTTTGGTCTGTTTAGGGTTCGAAAAATGGATCCAAACGTGCATCTATAAAAGGATTCAAAAATGGGTCCAACACACCGTGTGAACATATGGGAAGCCGCATATAAAGATATTGATGTTGTCTGGGTGAGAGATGACAATGGCATAAATCAGCATTTCTGTAGAGTCAAGGTTAACAAATGAGCCACCATTTAGATAAAGGATTGTCCATATGACACACAGAAAATGGTTCCAAACAGGGGAATGCCTTCTATGATGTCCATATGCTGTAAGAGTCTATATGGGCAGGATTTGCCTTAATGTGATTAATGAATCAGTGGAATCAGACGAGCTTTGACAGTATTAGCTGATGATGAACCTTCAATTGTCTCCAGTATAAGAGATTTTCTTACTGCATACATAGTAACTAGCAAATATGATACGGAATAAATATTAATATTGTATCTGTTTATTACCACTTATACATAATTATAGTAGTGTAAAGAATGAATATGATACAGATGGTAAAAGTAGCTGCAGGAGTCTCCACCACGAAATAATCAAGAAAATACAAAAAATAGGGTGCAAAAGCAAGTGTGTCAAAAATGAAACCATAGAGAAGAAAAAGAGGGCACTGTGATAAGAAAATGCACACCCAATAAATATGAAAAGTCTAAACCAACCTTTATTTCATAACCTCACAACAAGATGTAATAACACAATTAAAAACACGCACAGTAGATAATGACTATTTGTCAAAATAAAGACAATGAGCCCCAACAAAAGCAAAAATAAATAAGAACAAAGCAAAAGATAAGACGTATCAAAATATCTAGACAAGAATGTCATTGAAGCAGTGTAAATAAACACCAAATATCATTCTAGACAATCTAAACATTGCTCAATGCAATAAATATATAGCTCATATCTAGATCAAAAATAGCATATCAAAGTCAGGGGTATGATTCCTGATTCTTGGTGGATATATGGCATGTGACTGGTGAGGTCTGTGAGTGGCTGGGTGTCACATGACCACTGCTCGTGATGTCATCAGTGGGCATGCCAAGACTGGTGGTGCCACTGGAGCGAGTGGGTATAAAAAGTGTGATTCTTTTTTCTATTTTCAATCAAGCTCTAATAATTTATGTACTTTTTAAAATAATAAGTACATAAATTTAGTAAGATCTAAAGATACGGTAATTAGCATCAAGGGTTAGAGAAAAACGATCACATTGAACATGCTATCTGGTCTGAAGGAAACATGTTGTAGAGCAGAGGAGATTGTTATATAATTTTGTTTGGAAACATTAAGCAGAATCTATAATTTATTCATGTAATTTCATGCTTATTCTGGTTTAAGGAGTCCAGTGGGCGGTCTTATCGGTGGTTGGCAGCTATCTCTGCGTACACACTCATACTAGGAATGCTGTCAATCCATGATAAGACCGCCTACTGGACTCCTTAACCCAAAATAAGCTGTGACTTAAAAAAATATATTACACATTCTGCTGAATCTTTTCCTTTATGTACCAATCTACTCACATCCTCCAGCTCCATAACATGCTGCCTGTATGGGACAGGTTCCCATTAATGTAATTAGAAATTCATATTATATGTCTGTAGTGAGAGCAGAAGCTGAGTGAACAGTAATGAGTGAAGGTCATATAACATCTTGTTTCCTATATTATGAACTCCACTAGTTTATTGTATGTATGCTGGAATATAATTATTCATGAAGCATAACTTGTGAAACTTACAATTACAGTGTAACGTTGTCTACAGGAATTGAGGTTTCTTTTGTACACTCTTTAATCTATTTGCTGTGGGTTCCACTTCCAACATAAAAGAACAAGCTGCATTCAGTAGTCTTCCTGGAAAGAGACCATTAAAATCACATTATTCTTGAGTATATTTTCTAGCTGACAACATAATATTACAAATAATAGCAATAAGTGTCTATCTGCTGTCACTGAATGGAAACATTTATGTTCACACACAGAGACTGATAGTCTGTACAGACCTAGTCCTGTTCACAGCTGAGAGCTTTCTACAGTGTATGCAGTCTAGGTATTTTTCTTTGAGGTAAATGCATGGATAGGCCAAATCTCTGAAATGTCCTTACAGTTTGCTACAGTGTGTTGGTGTAGTTAAAGATAGCCGTGGCCATTCCTGTCATGTCTATTGTAAGTTCACATTTGGATCAGAGCCTCCATCACAAGGGTGCCCCCGAGTCCTTTAAATGATGAACATCACAACAGAAACCCATCAGACCCTATTTTAGTCAATGGAGTCCATTGTGGTATCTGTCAGTTAAATGGAAAAAGATGACGCAGCGTGCTGCACTGTTTTTTTCTGTCATTTTGTAAAAAAAAATCTTTGACAAAGATCCTGACACAGATGTGAACTCAGCCTTAGTCAATTGTTGTGTCACCTAATAATAATAATAATCTTTATTTACATAGCGCCAACATATTTTGCAGCAATTTACAATATAGAGGGTATTAACACAGATAAACCAGACAATACATTATAAAAAAGCTGACAAATGAGACACGAGGTGTGAGGGTCCTGCTTGCAAGAGCTTACAATCTATTAGGGTTTATGGGTGAAACGAAGGGGGAGAAGGACTTGGTTTACAATGGTCCAGCCATGTTACATAAATATGGGGTAGTACACATAAAAAGTGGATGAACCTGCCACCCCAACCATACATCTATATACAGATAAGTACCTGTGGGTGCCAAAGTGCAGGAAGTGACGAATGTGTGACAGAATTTGGAGGGATAACAATTAGGGATCTTGATAGGCTTGTCTAAGAAGATGAGTTTTCAGAGAGCACTTAAAACTGGTTGTGATGATTGTGAGTGTGTCTGGTCACATGGGGTAGCATGTTCCAGAGAACTGGTGCAATACGTGCACGTGTGAGATAACAATTTTGTAGCATCTTTTCTCAAATGGTAGTTCACCTGCCACTTTCAGAAATTCAAATCTCAGTGGAACAAATGATTTTGGATATGAATTACACATATGTAATACACAGGAATTACACATATTCAGAATCAGAATCCAGTAATATCAACATTTTATAAAGATTTTTTTTCAAAGTGCAAATAGCAAAGCCGTCTCTCTAAAAACTGGTTTAGTGCTACGTAGAGGATGGGGAGAGCCAGTGCCAACATACCTAGGCTAATGGTCACACAGACTGTATAACTGAGACATTCTACTATTGCCCCAGGTAGAGTGATCACAAGTGCCCGGGATGTAGTCCCTTTATGAACAGTAATCAGAGCTATCTGCAAAACAAAAGCATAGAAAAGTACCCCATGTAATGCTGGCATAAACAAATAGGTTGGGGGTTACACTCACAAAAGTTTAGTGTGTAAATTAGTCATTCATTATTTTATGACCTAGTTTATTGGTAAATATATGTATTTTCTTTACAATCCTAGGGTATTATACTTGGGGTTATTCAGCTTGCAAAAAAGACTGCTCATAGGCGATTTAAAGGGGTTTTGCCACGAAGTGAGTTCCTTACCTCCTTATCAGCTCAGGGTAGAATATGAACAAATCATGGTGCGTCATGAACGCTGCAGGGGTGAGAGGGAGGGGGGTGAGCAGAGAGTGAGGAAGAAGGGAGCGTCTCAGATGTTTACTCAAATAATAACATTATAACAGTGGATTCAATATACAGCAGACAGACTCATACACTGCACTTTCTCCACAGCCCCTTGAAAGCTCATTCATGTTCCCTGTCATCAGATAAGAAGTGCAAACAGGCAAGTGCAGCCAGATCAGCTCCTGTCAGTGTCCTGGTCTTGTCTAATGTAAACTTTCAGGTAACTAGAGGGACTGAGCAATGTTGTAGCTCTCACAGGCTTCACTTTTTGTAATCACATATATTTATAAAAGTGATTAAATACCCATTTTGGAGGATCCCACGTCAACATTACATCGTGGCAATGTACATGTACCATGTACAAATATGTGAAAGGACAGTACACAGATCTCTTACATGATTTTTTTTTTTTTACACCTAGCCCTGTAACAACAACAAGGAGGCATAATCTTCATCCAAAGAAAAGAAGGTTTCACCATCAGAACAGACTGGGATTCTTTACTGTATCAGCTGTGATTCTATGGAACACATTGCCATAAACTGTTGACCGAGTTCAAGAGGGGGTTAGATGCCATTCTTGAAAAATATCATATCACAGGTTAAGGGGAATAGATTCTGGTGATGGGACATTGATTATTCTGATTGCTATTTATTTTTTTTGTTGGTAGGAATATTTCTCTTATGGGACAATTGACATTCACCTTAGAGGAGTTTTTGCCTTCTTCTGGATCAACGCTTTAAAATTATAGGTTAGACTCGATGGACCTGTGCCTTTTTCCAACCTTGTCTACTATTTTACTGTTATTATGTGTACATGTCATAAAACTGGTGCCTACTGTCAGCATGTATTGTTCCTCCAACACTGTATTTTAAATTCACTAAATTTAGTCTCACTATGATAGGTCTTATTTCTACCTGGAATACTCCAGTGTTTAAAACCTTGATAATTAAATTCAAAGTTCATGTTCGAGAAGATGGTAGTCCCTAAGAGTTAGCCATATGCTGAATGATAAGATAGTCCAGTTCTTTTGCCTAAAATATTTGCACATAAATGCAGTTCAGTAATGAGTATGAATGTTAAGCTTGGTAGGATCCTGACCTTTGTCCCTATATCCTATTTAGTTTGTAATTATGATTGTAAAGTTTTATTGCCTTACTGATAAGCATGATGTAGCCATCCAGTCTATCAGCTATCTGTAATAAATGTCACTTATTACAAAAATACAACACAACATTCTGGTTTCATTTAGCAGAATCGGAGAGATTATCATTAATAAATACTACAGCAGACACATAAAAAAGGCTTGTAGTACATTGATACCCTTCTGCTTAAAGGAACACTAAACCTAGAAATTAATGGAAGATGGAAGCAAGAGATTAACTTGTTCAGACTCTTTGGCAGGATTTCCTGTATGTTCCTAAAACAAATAGCATTGTAGAAATCCAGCTCAGAACACCGGTTCATTTCCTCTTGTTCCTATTCGTTTTTGGCTAAAAGTTAATGAAGGGTGGGGCTTAATCATGGGTAGAGCACATACAGCAGAGAAGAAAGGCTCCAATTGTAGCTGCTTCTCTTACAGATATACCCATGATTCTGATAAGGAAGGTGGAATACAAGATAATGATTGGTCTCCTGAGACATACAAGGAATATTTATTTACACTGACAAGCAAAAGGGTAACAATGTTTAGAACTTTTGACTTTTAGGCTCCATATCTCACCATCCACTACAGCTTCGGACATGAGACTACAGTCATTTTAGATAAATCTCATACATATATTTGCTTGCAAATATTTAGCATATGCTTAGTTATGTAGATTCTTGTCATGTAACTGCATTGTTACTGTTTTTCTCCTCGTATACTACAAATTTCAACCTGTTCTCACATTCCCTAATAGCTCAGTGTATTATTAAATTGATTCCCAAGTGAAAGGTCACTGTTTTGAATCAAGGGGCAGATATGAAGAAGATTTCCCAAGAAAAGAGAAACCGCATCATCCAGCTAATCGATAGCGTCTCTGGGCCAAGAAAATGGCCAAACTGCATCATGTGAGGCCATGACTACTGGGAGAATATGAAATGAAATCCATCCATTCATTCAAATGCCAAGAAGTGAACGTCCAGGCAAAATATCAGAGTCAACAAGTTGGCTCATCACAAGGTCGATCAGTTCTAACACAACAAACACGGCAGTGGAGGAGGCTCGTAGACTTCGTAAGAGTGAGATCACAGACGTCCATGCAAGCACTGGGCAAAACACATTACACAGATTTGGAATGATGGCCCAAAAAAATGTGAAGAAGCCTCGACTTTGAGGTTGCAAAAAGTACGAAAAATGGACAGTAAAAGATTGGAAACAGGTGATTTGGAGCAATGAGATGAAAGTCAATAGGCTGGGCTCTGATGGGGGAAAATGGGTCTGAAGAATCAAGGGTAAAGGGGGCTAAAGGATTGCGAAATTTAAGGAACTGTCAGAGGATATGGGGATGTTTAACAACCAAAGGTGTTGGATACTTGACCAGGATCAATGGCGGTCTCAATGCTGAGCTATATGTGAGTGAGTTACAAGATGAGTTGCTTCATACACTCAAGCAGTATGGGTGTAAAAAAAATGTCATAGTGTTCCAGTAGGACAACGACCCAAAGCATAAGTTGAGATTGGCAAAGAAATGGTTCAATGACAATGAAGTAGAGTGGGTAGAGTTGAAGAAAAAGCTGTATTCGTACCACAGTGAGTCGACCAGTATTCACCAATATTGGAAACGTGTAGAAGAGACCTGAGATCAGATTTCGGTTGAGACATACTTGAAGCTGATAGAAAGCATAACCAGAAGGATTCAAGCTGTGCTGAAAGCCAAAGGTGGATTTACAAAGAAAAAAATAAATAAATTTAGATTTTTAGAAGCAAAACAGTAACAATGCAGTTACATGACTAGAATCTGCATAACTAAGCATATGCTAAATAGTTGCAAGTCAGATTTATATATGAAGTCAAAATGATTGTCTATAATGGAAGTCTCAAGTTAAAGCTGTAATTTTACCCTTTTGATCGTTGGTGTACATTTTGCACAGCTTTGATTGTAATATTATACAAAATAGGATATAAGGAGAGGAAGAGATTGAAGGGGTTGATTACAAAATTGTTTACACTCGCCAATATATATTCAGTATGATAGCTGCCCCGATGTCCTGCTATCAGTACCTGTCCTGGTCAAATTTAGAGTTTGTTCCAACAAAGAAAAGAGGCTTTCCCCTCTCGTTGTTTGTAATTGACTACTGACATGCTTGAAGGGTGCTGGCTATGTAGCTCAGTTCAAAAACTAAGTAATTCCCCTTCTCCTCAATGGCTTATAGAGGCTGACTTATCTATGGACCAGAGCCACACAGCCAGCCCCCTTAAAATATGTCTCTAGTGTCTTGCAAACAGAGAGTTGGAGGGGTTTTCGTTGTGCCCAAGAGTAAACCAGGAACTGGAGCAGGACTGGCACTGATTCTAGGGCATTAGAGCAGCTATCACACTGAAGGTATATTACGAAGTGTAATTAAAGGGGTTTTGTCTTTATCTCATTTCATACCTCCTGCATCCAGTTCTTCAGCTCTGGGTGCTCAGAAGTGGGCATCTGTGATTTGTTTGAATTGCATATCATGTCATCCTGCAGGATGACATCACCAGGCCTTTCCTCTCTCTAGTCAAAGAAAGGTCTGTTTATGTGTAGAACTGTAAGTAGCTACATTGTAGCTCAGAGGTAAAACTTTTGCCTCCAGGCACAAGGGTCCTCGGTTCAAATCCCTGCAAGAACCAAACCTGTGAATTTTATTTCTCTTTATCAATACACATACCTCATTGAGGTTTCTTTTTTATTTATTTGCACTGTTTGACTTATTACTAACTAGTCCAAAGGACGGGAGTAGAATGACAGCACCCGGGATTTGAACACTCAGTAGCTGCCTGAGAGGAGAAGTGATGTCTGAGCATGTGCGACCAAGACTGAGGAGCTCTCAGCCCTGGTCGTATCCCCTGGAGACGAGCTGTAACAATGGATCACTAAAGGAGCAGCTAAAACAAAAACGGTGCAGAATTTATAATAATGATGAATGTCGAAAATGTTTATTATTTAATTTACAAACTTCCCACGTCAATTTTACTTTGTGGCAAAACCCAGGCTCGGACTGGCCCACAGGGGAATATAGGAAACCCCCGGAGTGCCCCTGAGCATGGCAGACCTGGAGTTGTTTTCTAACTGCATATACATCCTCAGAAGAGGCAAAAAGGATAGAAAGAGAGGCAAAAATCAAGAGGCAAAGTATAGGAGGTATCTACAGTCATTTATAGTAACTGTAGGGTGGGCCCCTAAAATCATCTCCACCGGTGGGCCCATTAAAACTCAACTGGTGGGCCCCTAGAGTAAATTTCACCGGTGGGCTCTAGGCACCCCAGTCCGACACTGGCAAAACCCCTTAAATTTCAGTGCCAAACATGGTAAATAACTTTTTGTTTATTTAAAGCACAACTTACCCAAAAGTGACCCAAAGTCAGAGACATGTCAAAAGATAAGAACTCACTGAAGTCCATAAACATTCAACCCCTTTCACTATTTCGAGCTACAGAGCATTTCTACTCCCCTGCCATATATAGCTATAAACTGAGCATGGAAATAATTTACCATAGACATACATTGAGAATATCACATATATTGCAGTAGGTTGTTTCACATCAGACATGTTAAACTACCTCTTTTAGAATAAAAATCAAAATGCAGGAGGCATAAGTTTAAGAATAATAATAATAAGCTTCTAGATCCAGCGCAAGCCAATGTGGATACGCATGTCACCACCTCGTACTTATTACAGGGTTTTTCTGTGATAAATAAAGAGCTGCTTTTTGTCACAGCACTGAAAGTGTTCTACTTATAACCAGGCTTGAGGGACGTGCACATCTACTTTGCACACTATATGGATATATTAAAGTCTTTCTACACAGCCAAGTCACATTATTATGGCCACTTCCTACTTTTGACATCCGTAATGCATAGCTCAAGAAGGAATTCTTGTGTGATGTGCTAGCTTGGTGGCTGTATAATGTAAGTGATAGGCTGTCTTCACACATATTCCTTGTTGCTGTCATGGGCCGATTCATCACAGTTGTAAACAGGAATGAATATTGGCTTTTTGGTCAAGTGTGGCGGTATTTCTGAAACTGCAGTCTGCTTTGTTTTGTTTTTTGTTGCTTTGTTGAGTATATAAAAGAGATTATATTCACATCTGCAATTGTGCATATTCTACATTTATGTACTAGAAAAAAAGTATGTACTAGAAAATATATGCACTTGACAAGAAGATGCATACCAAAACGTATATTGGCATAAAACAGACCAAATGTAGTGGAAAGGAGAGTGTGTTTGTCCTTTGCAGCCTATGGCTATGCTGTGGGCAGTCTGTGGTATACATTTATATATCAAATCTCAACGCTAGTATTCAGATATATATGCACAGTGTAGATTTCTCCGATGTGAATGAATCCTCACATGTCAAAATAAATGGTTGAAGAAAGTGAACACAAATTTTATTTTAGGATCTCTGTGTCTCCTGATCAGCACCCTGATGGTTGGTTGCTGATGGGTTGCTTTGGCAATCGGGGGCCTAACAAAGGCCGGAGGCATGGCCTAGTAAGTTTCATCATATTTCAGAGCATTGCTGCCTTTAAATGTAAGGGTATGTTCACACGGCTTATTGCGGCACGTATAGTATGTTTTGGAACCAGGCGCTGATCAGCGCGTAATTCCAAAGCACAGGTGGTGGTGGTGGTGGTGGTGGTGGGGGTGGGGGGCATAGACATGCATTGTCAGTGGTGCGTATTCGCTGCTAACAGTGGACATGTCAATTCTCCCCCTGTGTGCACAATATGGTCATATTGTGCGGGGGGAGGGGGAGGGACTCATAATCCATAGCTCTCTATGAGAGCTATGAACTACTGTAATTGCAGAGCGCCTTTTGCCACGTACAATGTGCAATTTGCGGCGAAATGTGCGCCGAAATACGCAGCATTTTAAGCCGTGTGAACATACCCTAACATTAAAAGGCAGCAATGCTCTGAAATATGATTATTTTCAAGCACAATTATTTTCAGGACGCTGTAAATTCATAAGAGGTTTGGATACAGAACATAAGACAAAGACAATTACAGCAATAACACTAAATAACCAACAAACTGCTACAGAAGGAGAAAAGACCCTGTCGGCAAGGGCTTACAATCTACAAGGGAGAAGGAATCAGACTGAAGGTAAGGGATGGACATGTTTGCATTGTGGTGGGGTCGCAGCTGTTACTGTAGGCTATCCTGAAGAGATGGGTATTTAGGTTACTTTTGAAAGTAAAAAAGTTGGAGACGCATGTAATGTGTTGGTGTAGAGATAGCGAGTTCTAGAGTATGGTGGATACATGCAACATGGAAGAGAAGACAAGAGAAGAGCAAAGAAACAAGCAAGTAGAAGGGCACGTGTGCACGCTATACTCCCAACGTGGTAGTAGGCGCAAACATCACCGTAGTCTCCCGTGTTAAAAACGAACAGCTTTATTAAGTCCAAGGTTAAAACAGCACACTGAGCATGTTTAGCAGCCTATGAACGACTAACGCGTTTCGAGCTGTTCTAGCTCTTGATCACAGTCAAACGTATGCTACTAGTGCTCCATTTAAATATAAATATACAACCAATCATAGTGCAGCTTTCTGTAACGTCATCAAATACGACGTCATGCTCTGAAACTGAGGCTTAAGGGAAGGCAGACCGGACATAACCAGGTACATAGTAATCACATTTGAATAGATCCCATATATTAATATATATAAGCTAAATCAGTTTTATAATTCAAACCTGCCGGAAATCTTGTGTCTAGATTGAGTATCCAGTATGCCTCACATAGCCTGAGTTTCTTGAGCCAATCACTACCTCGATATGGAGATTCTACACCTTCAACAGCATAACATGTTAACCCATTAATTTCACCTTTGTGCTTCTCTATAAAGTGCTTTGCAGCGCCTGAAACCTGTGTTTGGTGATTTTTTTTATACTGCTGATATGTTCGGCCAACCTAGTTTTAAATTTACGTTTTGTACTTCCGACATGTTTTTTGTTGCAGATACCACATTTAATTATATATACAACATGATGGCTGTTGCAATTAAGGAAATGTTTGATAAGATAACTTTTTTATCATGTGCATAACTAAAACTGTTTTTTTTTTTTTTAAAAATTTTAAATATATTGCAAAGTGGGCCCCCACATTGAAAAAAGCCCTTTTGTGCCAACCATGTTTTGCTTGGTCTTTGCTCACATAATGTACTGGGTGAAGTGATGTTACCTATCTTTTTGTTTCATACCAACGCAAGAGTGGTGAGTGACCTGGATTATTTTGTTTTTGGACAGCCCTTTATGTCATGTTTAGGGTATGGTCACACTCACACGCTAAGTAGAAAATACTTGTTGGATTCTCATCGGATTCTACTGTTGAAAACTGCGTCAGATTAGTATTTTATGTGATTTTAGGTCGTTTTTTTCCCGTCAGATTCCACAGTCATAAAACAAGTCTCATTCATTTCTGTTGGTTTTGGAAGTTGTTCCGATATCAAAATGTTTTGGATGCGTTTTTTGACGTGGAATCTGATGGAAGAATGAACTGGCTGAGAAAATACACGGTTTGTGGATCATAAAGTGTATTTTTTATTGAGGAAAATGGGGATGATTTTACATTCGTTTTTTTTAGACAAATATTTCAAATCAGAATCCGTGTGGATTTCAGACCCTTAGTAGTTTGAACTGACAATGGGTAGCCAGAGGGGAGAGACAGAGGAGTAATGAAAAAAGAGGTGGATTAAATGAGTAGCAGAGCTGAGGATAAATTGGAATATAACAAGAGTGGGTAGAAGGCCACAGAGAAAGTGTTGTAGTCGTCTAGGTGGGAGATGATGAGGGACTGAACAAGCATTTTTGTAGAGTCAAGGTTAAGACAATGGATAACAGAAATATTTTTGAGGTGGAGGCTTCTGGTCGTTGTAAGGACTTGGATGTATTATTTGACGGAAAGGTCAAAGTCAAAGATTAGCCCAATACTGAGTATTCCAAGGCATTTTACAAATGATCAAAACATCGCTTCTCCAAGTCTATAAATGATATATACCCCAAAATTATACTGGTAGAAACTAAAATGCATCCCAAAAAAACAAGCTATGTTATTTGTAGTGCATGGTTGTAGGGGGTGGGAGCACCCCCTATGAATAAGTGTTGAATACATGTATATAATATAAGTTGTGTGTCCTGTATTTTCAATGTATTTTGTGTATAGGAAAAGTAGGCCTTATTTAGGGTGGGGGTGCTTTAAACATTGCAGACGAGGGAAGCATGTTCAGGCCTGCAGCCAATCAGTGTGAGGAACAAGGGAGGGGCTACAGGTCCAGCTAACAGGGAGCCTGTCATGTGCTAGTCAATTGAGTTCAGTTGAATTCCAGTTCAGTGGTTGCTGTGTTCCAGCATCTGGGTTAATTCCCTCTGTCAGCCGGCAGTGTGGAGGACAGGTTACAGGCTCAACATCCACTTGGTGGCTCAGAGAAGGCAGAGAGAGAGAGTAGAAGAAGAATACAGGTAAACGAGAGAGTTCAGAAGTGAAAAAGAAATTAGAAAACCTTGAGGAACTGTACTGGGAGAGTGGAAGGAGCAGAAATATTGCTATAAGACTGCTAGAGGAACTGTCCTGGGAGAGTCAAAGCGGAGCTGAAGACAAGGAGGCCTGAGAACCAGTCCAAGGAGCATAGCATGTTCATGGCTAGGTCCTGAAAGTGAATTATTGCCCTACAGGCACAGGGCTATGGGACAGAAAGAGCAAGAAGAGTAAAGGGGCTGAGAAACTTGTCTGGAGAATTGCTAGAAAGGCAATTGCAGAAGGAGAGAATTGTGGAACCTCATTGAGAAAGGTGTTGTAACCTAACCAAGTCTACAAAACCCCAAGTTGAGAATCTCCATGGTTCTTCCTGCACTAGTGCACTATACCTCACAGGCATCCGACACCAGTAGGCCTGATATCCACGTACACCAGCTACCCAGATGTATCCACCTTTGTGACACCTGAGCCCTTCACACATCACCTCCTACCTTTTTCTGCGTGCATCTCTTTAGGGTCAAGGGTGGAAAAAAATTTAAAAGTGGCAAAAAGGGTGTTAAAATCTAATCAATAAATTGTATTTACTCCACAATGGGGCCATTGAACAGTGAAACTTTTCCCACAAAAATGCAAACCCTCCTGCAGCTACATCGAATAGAAAAATAAAAAAAGCCCCAACAGCTTTTTTTAAGGGTGATATTAAAAAAAAAAAAATTTTGGCCCAACCAAAAGGGGCCCGGGAAATTTACTTGATAAATTAAAGGTTCAGATAAAAATAAATAATATAAACAAAAATTTCTAAAAAGAAAAAAACCCTATGGTGAAAAAAAAAGTGAAAAAAGTTTTTTTGTACTCGCTGAAAAAACATTTATTTTTTAGTAAAAAACTTTTTTCAATGTTACAATTCAAAGTTTTAGATAAAAAAATTTTAAAAAGTATTAAACAAGTTTTGAATGTTGGCTTTTTTTGGGGGGCCCCCTTTTTTCTTTTGGCCTTGGGGGGGGTAAAAAACTTAAGTTTTTAGGTTTTTCCATTTTTTTTCCGGGAGGAAACAAATTTGGGGGATTTTTGTCTTTCAAAATTTGAAACCAACACTTAAAAATTTTTTCTAAAAAAACCCAAAAACAAAATATTTTAAAGCCGGCTTTAAAAAAAACGGTGAAAAAATTTGCAAACGCCCCGGGTCCCTATTTTGAAATGGGAGATCGAGAAAAACTAAAAACCCCAAAGAAACCTTGGGTTAGGGGTTTTTCCTGGGGCCCTTTTGAAAAATGGGAAAATTTCCTTTTCCGGTTTGGGAGGTTATTTTGTTTGGAAAAACGTTTCCGAAAGAATTTTCCAAAATACATTTTAAAAGCGGGGGGCCCCGTTTTTTTTAAAGGTTAGGTTGAAAAACCCCGGGGGTTTGGAGGGTCACTTTTTTTAAAAAATTTGGCTGAAACCCGGCTTGAATGGGGCAATTTTTAAAAAAAACCCCTTTTTTTTTCAAGGGGGGTTTTTTAAAATCATTTTTCTTGGCCAAGAAAGGAAATTTAAATTAAAAATGAAAGTTTGGGGGAAAATTACCCCCCCAAAAAGGCCCCAAAAAGCACAGTGGGATTTCAGGGGAGTTTGGCACCCGGGGCCCCTTGGGTTTGCCTATTCTAAAAGACGGGAAAATTTGGGGGGAAGTAGAAAAGGGGGCCCCTTGTAAAGGGAATGGCACAGTAAAAAAATAGAAAGTACTTAAACCACGGGTTTTGCTGAAAAATTTTGGGCCCCTTTTTTAAAACTTTACCCAAGGGGCATGGCCTTGGGCCCATCAAAAAGGTTTTGGCCCAATGTTTTAAAGGGTTTTGAAAATTTAAAAAGGGCCCTGCATTTGGCCCCCCCCAAAAAGACACAAGAAAAATGGGATCCCCAATTTTCCCCATCTTTTTTCCCCCGGGGGCTTTTTCCTTGGGCTTTTTCCCTTTTTGGGCCTTCCCATTGATTTTTGAAGGGGAAAAAGGCCCGTGCGCATGTTTTTTTTCCCTGCTTCTTTTAAAAAAACCCTTTTCCCTAATTGTTTAACAAACCATTTGACGAGGGGAAAGATGGGGGAGTTTATGGGGACCCCATTTTGGGGGCCAAAATTTAAGTGATTTTTAGGGCTTTTTGGAAACCCCACCCAATTTTCCACCCCACTTATCCCCTTTTTCTTGTGGTAAGTAAAAAACTTTCTTTCGGGGTTTAAAAAACCACTTTTTAAAGGGTTCCAACCAAAAATCCCTGTTTATTTTTTTCCCTTTTTGGGGTTGGGTTGGGTTTTGGGGTGCTTCCTTTTTTCCTTTTAATCTTGGGAGCTTATCCCCCAAACTGAAACTTTTCTCCCTATTTTTTGGGGCCCAATGCCCCTTTTTGGTTTGGCTTTTTAAAGGGGGTTTCAAAGGGGAAATTCACCCTTTTTATTTACTCCCAAAAAAGGGGAGACCCTCGCAGTTTTTCAGGTTCAATTGTTCCTTTTTTGGGCCCCAATTTGTGGTGTTCCTAATAAAAAAGTTGTTTCTTGGAAAATTGGACTTTGGGGAAACCTATCGGTTTTAAAAGCAAAAACCCAAAAGGTAGGGCCAAATTGGGGACAAAAATTTTGGTTGGCAAACCCAAAATTTAAAATTTTTTAAATTTTTTATTTAAAACTTTTTGCAAAAAATTTTAAAAAAAACACTTTTTTTAAAAAAGGCCCCCCAAAAATTAAAAACCATGTGCCCAGTAAAACAGTTTCCCTTTTTGGGTATTAAGAAAAACAACCTTTTTACTCCCTTTTTCACAGCCTTTAATTTTTCCCATTTTGGTTAATATATTTTTATTATTCCCAAAAAATTTATATAAATTTCCCAAAAAAAGGTATCATTCCCAAATAAAATTGGAATTTTTTGGAAAAGGGGGAAAATTTGGAAAAAAAATTTACATACAAAAAAAAAACCAAAATTAAATTTAAGTTTTAAATCCCTTTTATGGGGAAAAATTCCCCAATAAAAGGATTTTTTTTTTTCTTCTTGGATTTTTTCGTTCCTTTGCTGTTTTTAACAAGTAATTAAATCAATCCCCGAGAAAAGGAAAAAAAAAAGAGGGCTTTTTGGAAATGGGAAAAATATGTTTTTAAAAGACAGGTTGTATGAAAGGGGGAATTATCAGTAAATGTTTGTTTTTTTTCTTCTATTTTAAATAAAAAAGAAGCGGCCCCCGTATTTCGGCGCATCCCTTGAAAAAGGAAAAAATTTTTTCCTTTTTTTCCCGAAAACGTCCCCAATTTTTTGGATTGTGCAATTGAGTTTCTTTTTGGTGGTCCTAGAGCCCCGGCTGGTTGGGGGTTTTTTCAATCATTTAAAAAATTTTCTCTAAAAAACCCCGGGGGAAAGAAAAGGGGGAATTTTAAAACAAAGGTTTGCTTTTACCATCGGGTTTTTTAAATTGATGTAATGTTTGGTTTTTTTTTATGTTTTTTTTTTTGGGAAAAGGTTTGCCCCAAGCATTAAAAAAAAAAAAAATTTTTAAAAAAATTGAAAAATAAAAGGAAAAAAAAGAAAAATAAAGCCCCCAAAAATGGTTTTTTTGTTTATTGAAAAATTTATTTTATCTTAAGTTTAAAATTAAAATTTCCCCCGGTGTAAATTCTTTTAAGGGAAACCCGGGGTGGGGTTGGGGGCCCTTATTTTTAGGATTTTTAAAAATTGGGGCCCCCAAAGGGAAGCTTCAAAATTTTACCCTCCAGTTCAATTTTGCTTAGCATTAACCCCTACAGTGAAAAACCCCCCCTTAACTCTGGGACCATAAAAACCCCCTCCCCTTACTTTTGGTAAAAAAGACAAGAAAGGGTTCAGAAAAAAAAAGGAAATTTTTCCCAGGCCTGTTGGTGCCTTCTGGATTCGGGGTTTTTAAAAATAAAAAAGAAATTCTTTGGTTTTCCTTTGGGTTTTCAAGGTTCCATGCCCAAGAAGAAAACAAGGGGAAGATTCCCCTTGGGCCGGTTTCCTTTTTTGGGAAAATTAAAAAAGGGTTCATACTTGAAAAATTTATTATTTTGGGAAAAATTTTAAAGGGATAAAAATTAGGGTTATGATTTTTTATTTGGGTTTTTTTTGTATTTTTTTTGTTTTTTTTTTTTTAAAAATTGGGAAATTTAATTTTAAATTAAAGGGGAATTTGAAAAAAAGAAGAAGAAAACAAATTTGCTTTTAAAAGTAAATATCAAAATAATTTTTTTCCCCTTAAAAATTGCATCTCCAAAGGTAAACCTACTTTTGAAAAAAAAAAGGCATAAAAAAAAATTTTTGGGTTTTTTTTTAAGAAAATTTTATTTTAAAATGAGGCCAGAGTGGAGAGAAAAGAAATAAAAGTGATATTTACCTTCCGGTCCTCCGTGCTGCATCCCCGGGGCCCCCCGGGGTTTCCCCTCCTCAAACCCTTCCAGGTTCCCCACCCTTTGACGAAACACAAGAGGTACAGCGCCATTTTTTCATTTTTTCCTCAAAAAACCCTAAGGGAGGGGTTTTACGGGGGAAAAAACTCTAAGGGGTATGTTCACTTTTGATGTTTTGGCCAGGCGCGTCCCGGTCTGTGCCGCAATCAGGGCCGGAAAAAGGCTTTTTCCCGCCCTTGGCAAGTACGCAAATGGCGCCCCCCCTACCCCCCCAAAATTTGGGCCCCACCCCACAATTTTTCCCCAAACTCCTGCCCAGGTCCGGGTCACTAATTTTCTGCATTTTAAAACCCCTTAAGGCCCTGTCCATTTTCCCTCAGCACCCCCCGGGCCCAATGAAAATCAAGCCAGGGCCCAAATTTGCTTTTTAAAAATCCCCTTCCCCCTCCAAAGGGAACAGTGTAATCCCCTTTAAAAAAAAACCAGTAAACCGAATAATCCCCTATTACATGGACCCAAAATCTCCCGGGACAAATTTAAATTGTGACTAAAAAAAAATCTAAAAGAAAAGCCCCAAAAAATCTTTTAAACTATTTAAAGGGATAAAAAATTTCCTACGGCCCCTAAACCAAAAACGCGGCCCCCCCACATTTTGGACTTTTCAGCGGTAAAGGCTTTTTTTACATATACCACCCCCCCTTTTTAGTGCCCAAAGTTTTTGGGTAGTTTAACTAGTTGTATGTAGATGCTCTGCGGACTTTAAAAATTTGATTACACTGCGGGTTTAAATTTAGGGGACTCCCCCGGGAGGACTTAATTTCTAACCCCAGGGGTTCGTTCCATTTTTTCCCTTTCTTCCCTTTCCGGTTCACCCCTTTTCAGGCTGAATTGCTCCCGGCCAAACTCTTTCCCTGCAGATTTGGACACAAATATCTTAGAATCCTCACATTTCCAGTAACTCCTTAATTATGGGTTTATATAATTCCCCTCAGTTAGACAGGTATATAGATATGCCTCTCAGTCAGGAAAGGTATATGTATATTGTCCCCTTAGAATGTAGGTATATAAATATAGGGGCACTCAGCAGGTATATAGATATATGGTCATTTTCTGAGGCACGATATAGACATAGGGTCACTCTCAGGCAGGTATATAGATATGGGGGCACTCAGGCAGGTATATAGATATAGGATCACTCTCAGGCAGTATATAGATAAAGGGCACTCAGGCAGGATATAGGGGCACTCAGGCAGGTTATTAGCTATAGGGGCTAGGCAGGTATATAGGGGCACACGGGCAGTTATATAGCTATAGAGGCTCAGGCAGGTATAAAAAGCTAGGGGCCACAGGCAGGCATATGGGGGTTTAGGCAAGGCGTATGGGGGGCTAAACAGGCTTTATAGGGGACTCCAGGCAGGCGTTGGGGGCCAGGCAGGCGTTAGGGGGCCAAAGCAGGCGTATAGGGGCCAAAGGCAGGCGTATGGGGGCCAAAAGCAGGCATATGGGGCCAAGGCAGGCGTATGGGGCCACAGGCAGGCATAGGGGCCCACATGGGCCCAGGCGGCTATGGGGGCTAAGGCATGCGAATAGGGGCCACAGGCAGGCGTATGGGGGCGTATGCTTCCCGGCCGTGCGCTCCTCTTCTATCTTCTTTAACGGCCGCACGCTCCTCGGGCGCACAGCCTATGACGCGCTGTGCACCCGAGGTGAGGCAGCGTCGCGGCGGCCCCGCTGTGTCGGCCCTGCGGCTTACCGGAGGATCCAGCGATCCTCCGGTGAGCAGGTCCGACACTGTCTGCGGGGCGGGGAGCACTCGCTCTCTGCTCCGAAGAAGCGCTAAAAAGGAGCCCAGAGACCGCCGGCGCTTCAGGCCCATGGCAGCGGCCTGGAGCCCGGCGTGGTTCGGGGCCATGCCTGAGACCCTTAGTGATAGGCAGAGCTAGGCGCCCTATGCGATCGCCTACCTCTGCCTACCCGTCGTCCTGCCTCTGGCCGCAATATATTGTGTATCTCGGGAGCTCGCGTCGGCCCCATAGACATGCATTACATGCAATAGTTGTCATGTCACTTATTTCCCCGCGTGTACAATACAATCGTATTGTACGAGCAGGGAGAGGAAGCGTAATCCATAGTTCTCTATGAGAACTATGAATTACCGTAATTTTAGCGCGCATCTCACTCTTATTAGAGCGCAAATACGCGTCGAAATGCACACCGAAATTACACTGTGTGAACTTACCCTAAAACTGCTGCAGAGGACTGGAAGGCTAGTATCACTATTTGTCTATTTTCCCTCATTCTGTCCTCATTTAAATAAAATTTTATTAAAGTGGGCAAACTTTTATAGGGGTTGTTCAAAGTTTTAATAAACTCCTGCACGGGCTGGGACTGCTATGAAATGAAAAAGAATGTGTACTCACCTCTCCAAATACCTCCATTCCAGAGATCAGGTGTTTCCCACCGGTATCCCCAGTAGTGAATTCATGCATATCTCTCATGTAACTGTGCAACCAACCACTGGCTTCAGAGATCTTTACTTGCATGTGCAGTGCGTGACTGCTGAGGCCATTGATTGGCTGCGTGGTCAAGTATAAAATAGAGGTGGCACTACTCTGGTTGACCAGTGGTGAACACCGGAGCTCTACTGGTGCTGGAAATGTGGTGGCTGTAGAGGTAAGTATGGTAGTTTTTATTATTCAGTCATCCCACCCTGTGCAGAGTTGTGTGAAATCCATGGACAACCCCTTTAAGCATTGGAGTCTGTCCATACGGCAAGCATTTTCAGTCATATTCACACAGATCCAGATTTTAAAAAACATCAAAAATCAGCCGTGAACCATCCTGATAGACCTCAATTAAAAATCTGCATTGTATTATACATGCCTTGGATTTTCTGAGGTTGGATTTCAAAACTGCCACTTGGGAAATAGTGGAAAATTTACTACTGAAGTCAATGGGATGGCATCATAAATGACAAGACATGCATGTTTTTTGGCATTTTAAAAAAAACTCAATAGTGCTCTATGATGCAAAAAATTATTGTAGACACAGAATTTAAAAACAAGGGCAAAGAAACGAACACGGAGTTAAAAATCCTGGGGTTCTTGTGTAAAATACTGTTCAAATACTTGTTGGACAATGTGGTTTTAGGAATTAGAATCCGACGAGCATTTTGTCCTTTGACGTGTGAACGTATCCTTAGAGGAATACAAAACTGACAAAGAAAACCTTAAAAATACACTAATATTAATTAATAATGTACTATATGTGCTAACTGCTTAGTAGCCAAATTAGTCAATTATCCAGGTAAGGTGAGCAGCACTCGTCAGCTACTATTTTCCGAACTACAATAAAGTATTAAGATAATTTATGGAAGAGAGATATGTTGTTTTGAATTTCAGTAAATCACTAACCGCGAAAAAGCAAATGCAGAAGTTTACGTTGTATTCTGGTGAACCTATGCATATAGTGATAAAAACTGATATAGTGGGAAGCAGCAGTTTAACTCTGCATTCTAGTGAAATCTCATGTGTAACTTTTATTGTTTTTTATATATTGTCTAAGACTCTAAGTGATCTGCAGAGATCAGAGATAATATCATTAAAATGATGTCTGCATCTTGTAATCCTACTAACTGGAAGCACTTATTTATTTCATCATCTTCCTCAGATTGTCAAGTGGAGAAGCTGAGCTCTGATATATAGGGTTATATGATAGAGGAGAGAAGCCGAGCTCTGTGATATATAGGGTTATATGATAGAGGAGAGAAGCTGAGCTGATATTTAAGGTTATATGATAGAGGAGAGAAGCTGAGCTCTGTCATATATAGGGTTATATGTTAGTGGATAGTAGCTGAGCTGTGGGATCTATAGGGTTATATGACAGAGGAGAGAAGCTGAGCTCTGGGATATATAGGGTTATATGATAGAGGGTGAGAAGCTGAGATCTGTGATATATAAGGTTATATGATAGAGGGAGAGAAGCTGAGCTCTGGTGATAAAATAGGGTTATATGATAGAGGGTGAGGAGCTGAGCTCTGTGATATATAGGGTTATATAATAGATGAGAGAAGCTGAGCTCTGTGATATATAGGGTTATATGATAGAGGAGATAATCTGAGCTCTGTAATATATAGGGCTATATGATAGAGGAGAGAAGCTGAGCTGTACTATATAGGGTTATATGATAGAGGAGAGAAGCTGAGCTCTGTGATATATAGGGTTATATGATAGAGGAGAAAAGCTGAGCTCTGTGATATGGGTTATATGATAGAGGAGAGAAGCTGAGCTCTGTGATATATAGGGTTATATGATAGAGGGAGAGAAGCTGAGCCCTGTGATAATATAGGATTATATAATAGAGGAAAGACAGGGGCATAACTAGAGAAGCCTGAGCCACATAGCAAACTTTTGGATGGGGCCCTCCCTGCCACGAACATTTATTGGGACCTCTAAAGTCATGCAGTTACTAGATTATACAATGAGCAATTACCTCTCCATACATGTCATCATCATACTGCTACCAAACAAATCCCACTATACCAAGACCAACATTACCAATAAAGCTGCTGCATAAGGACGTGATTATATTGCCAGAACATGACCAGATATTACCACTAAACAGTGACTATACGGCTTTACGGACCCCTATAGGTAGACAGGCAGGGTTTAGGTAGGGTATGGGGGCCATATAGGTAGGCAGGGTTTAGATAGGGTTTAGGGGGGCATATAGGTAGGCAGGGTTTAGATCACAGGTGTCAAACACAAGGCCCGCGGGCCACATCCGGCCCGCGGGCTTGTGTTATCCGGCCCGGTACATTTTTCAGAGTTCAGCCGCCGCAGCGCTTACTAAGTGAGAAGCCGCGAAATGACCGCCGCAGTGCTTACTAAGTAAGCACTGCGGCGGTCATTTCACGGCTCTCACTTGATAATCCTTACTGAGTGGAAGCCGCAAAATGACTGCTGCATTGCTTACTACGCTGCTGCTATAGCCCCTCCTCCTTTGCGTGGCGCCGTCTTCTGGTCTGAACTCCCATCTCCGCACCGTACCGCCTCCCTCCCGTCTCTGTGGCCAGGACCTGAGTCTCGCTGCCGGACCCGGAGAACAGAGGCAATCAGGTGAGCCAGGCCAGAAGTCATTCCCCCCTGCTCTCTGATGTTAAGTGCAGTTTTTCCCTCACACTACCTGCCGACTGCCAATCTCTGAAGGCCCTGACACCACAGCGTATGAAAAATAATTAGTTCTTTTTTTGTTTTTATAATTATTGTTGTTAAATGTACTGGATGTTTAGTGGCCACTGTGCCACTAGTTGTGGTCAGCACTGCTGACATTTCATTAATTGGCTGTTATTAACCCCTTCACGACCTTGGACGTATGCATACGGCCTGAGGATCGCGCGAACTGTTAAGCAGAGTTCGCGCGATCGACGCGGTATGTCAGCTATATATTACAGCTGACATGCCGCAACATTGGCCCCGACTGGAGATCACTCCTGGGGGGCAATTAACCCCTTAGTTCTCGCGGTCGCGATAACTAAGCAAGACACAGAAGGAGTGATCTCCTCCTGCGTCTCTGTCGGTGACAGCAGCCACACAATCGTGCAGCTCCTGCCTTGTGACAGACTGCCCGGAAGGTAAAGTTTGCCTTCCGGGCTGTCTGTGACGTCACCATGCATTATGAGTGTCAGTTGCCATAGAGAGCAATACACAGCAGAAAGCTGTGTATTGATTTCTATTATAAAAATGATTTTCCCTATGGAAAGTAAAAAAAAAGGTGAAAAAGTAAAAAAAAAAAAAAAAATGGTGAACAGTAAAACACAAACACGAAAAATAAAATAAAAACACGTACATCTCCCTTTTCCCCTTTACAAATGCCAATTGCCCCAAAAAAGATCTAAAGTTAAGTACCCATATTTGGTATCGCCACGTGTGTAACGACCTGCCCTATACATCTGTCACGTTAATGAACCCGCACGGTGAACGCCGTAAAAAACTGTTAAGGAGGCATTTCATTTATACAGCTTTAAAATTATGTCGGCCCTTTAAGGTTCACCATGAGGCTGATGTGGCCCTGGTGAAAACGAGTTTGACACCCCTGGTTTAGATAGTGTTTAGGGGGCCATATAGGTAGGCAGGGTTTAGATAGGGTTTAGGGGGTCATATAGGTAGGTAAACAGAGTTTAGGTAGGCTCCATTAATGAAAAAATAAGTGATGTTGAATGGATCATCTGATATCGCACTGGAAGTGCTGCTGCATTAAGAGTGCTGCCTGACTCGGAGCACCGTGGAACAGTAAGTTAACCCCTAAAGCCCTTTAAAAGAAACATCCCTAATCTCAATTTAGCATTGGGGTTAAGATTAGGAGTAGAGTTAGAGAAAAACTTCGGTTTGGGACATCAAATTTGACACCGGCCTGTTTCTAAAGTCTAACACTATTCCAGAGCATCCTCCTAAGGCTATGTTCACACGGCTTATTTTGGGACGGATTTCAGCCCGTAATTCGCGCAGTCCGGCGCGACTTACGGGCTGAAATCCATCCCAGTCATTACGGTAATCCACAGTTCTCATAGAGAACTATGGATTCCGTCTCCTCTCCCCGCTCGCGAAATACGGCGAGCGGGGAGAAAGTGACATGTCAATTATCACAGCAGTATATGTGCCATATATAATGAATGTCTATGGGGCTGGCGAGCTGACGCCCCCCCCCCCCCCTCCACCGCTCCCGCTGCCGAGCACACAGCATAATTGTGGTCGAAATCCGTCCCGCAATTACGCTGTGAATAAGCCGTGTGAACTCGGCCTTAGAGAACTGTTAAAGCTGTGGTCCACTGTGCCAGTGTATAACAGTTTCAGATACATTTTTATTGTAGTCTCCTTATCTATATTACCAGGGAGGGACTGTAATAAGTGGCAATTCTGTGGAAGCCACTGATCAGTCCACAACATCTCCCACAGAACAAGAAGACATGTATGAAAACTGTGTAGGTCTAAGACTTTCTTTGCTGCCCATAGCAACCAATCGGAGCTCCCTTTCATTTTTCCAGAGCACCATATGAAATGAGAGGGGAGCTCTGATTGGTTGCTATGGGCAACAAGGAAAGTTTTGGACCTAGACAGTTCTCATACATGTGACCCATAGTATTTATCTCTGAATAACATTTTATTGTATGGAAGGAGCTCATTTAGTTTCATTCAGTGCACATTTATAGCCGTGAGAAACTTGCATCAGGAATCATTAACAAGAAATCTGATTGTTGAACTACTTATCAGCGCAAATTTAACCCCTTACCACCACAGTCAGTTTTGACCTCTATGACAAAGCCCATTTTTTTAATCTGACGTGTCACTCTATGTGGGAATAAAATTTAAATGCTTTTACTTATCTACGTGATTTAGAGGTGATTTTCTCATGACACATTGGGCCACATGTAGAAAGCGGTTTAGGTCTAAAACTCACTTTTTTGCCTATTGTAACAAGTAAAAAGTAAAACGTATTGTAAAAAGTGAGTTTTAGACCTAAACAGTTTTCATACATCTGGCCCATTGTGTTTTAAGTTAGTAATTCATTTTTGTCCACGCAGTTCTTTTTTATTTGTGAAAAATGTCAAAATGTGAAAATTTGTAAGCAATTTGTCATTTTTAAACTTCCAAAATTTCTGTGTGTAAGACAGATATCCATTCCACACAAAATAGTTTCTAACTAGCATCTACCGTATGTCTTCTTTATGTTGACATCATTTTTTATATGTCTTTTTATTGTTTTACAACATTAGGGAGCTTAACAATTTAGTAGCAATTTTTTATATTTTAGGCCATGTTCACACGGCTTAAAACTGGACGCATTTCAGTCCGTAATTACGCGCCGGAGTGCGCAAATTATGGGCTGAAAACGTCCCAGTCATTACGGTAATCCACAGTTCTCATAGAGAACTATGGATTACGTCTCCTCTCCCTGCTCGCTGAATACGCCACGGGGGGAGATAAGTGACATGTGAATTACTAGTGGCGTATATGCGCCGCTGTTAATGCAAGTCTATGGGCCGACACGGCGTAATTGCGGGGCGTAATTTCACGCTGCAAATACACCGTGTGAACCTAGCCTTAAAGAAAATTTGCAACACAGATTTTTTAGGGGCCAGTCCAGTTCTGAGGGGGCTTTGAGGGGCCTGTATGCTAGACACACCTATACAGTTTGTTAACCATAACCCTATAAACTCTGTTAATCCTTTAGGTGTTAAACAGGCGTTAAACAAAAGTTGAAGTGAAATTTCAAAATTTCACTTTCTTTGCAGATTTTCAATTTTAATGCATTATTTACTGGAACCCAGTTAAATCCAACTCAATATTAATTTACCTGAGTATACAGTTTTTAGAAATTTCCTATATGTGGCCCTAGTGTGCTATGTGACTCACCCAGAAGCCTCAGAATAGGGACCTACTGGATTTGGGGGTCTCATTTTCATTAGAATTTTCTTTGGGCACTATCTCAAGTATACAGACACCCTATGGTGTGAAAATGTAATAAACACCCCTAAAAAGACCTAATTTTGGAAACTACACCCCTCAAGTAATATTTACAGTGCTGCAGTGAGTATGTTGACCCCACAGGTGTTACACAGTTTTTTTAGCATTAGGCTGTGAAAGTGGAAAATTTACTTTTTTATCCAACAATCTGCAGTTTTAGTTGAAAATATTTATTTTTCAAAAGGAGTCCTAGAAAAAAAAAGCACCCCAAAATTTGTTACCCAATTTCTTCCAAGTTGGGCAAATGTGGATGTAAACTGTTGTTTGGATGCATGGCAAGGGTGGAAGCGCTATTTGGCTTCTGGAATGCAGATTTTGGTGGGTGGCACATCACACTGGCAAAGCCCTCAAAATACCAGTACACGTGAAACCTTCCAGAAGTCGCCCCATTTTGGAATTAACATTTTGTGCATTTTGAGCCCACAGATGTTTCACGTTTTTTTGTGTGTTTTTTTAGCATTGGGACATGAAAATAATAATAAAAAAGAGCAATTTCGCCATTGATTTCTGGTTTACACTTTAGCAATGTTTGCCATGCAGTATAAATTACATAGTAACTTTACTATGCAGGATGGTGCAATTACATCGATAAACATTTTATATAATTTTTTTTATATTTAAGGGAGTTTAGTCACCTGCTTTAGCTTTCAGTGTGCTCAAAAGGGGGTGTGTAGAATTTGTTTGAACTGCATATCATGTGACCCAGGAGGCTGACATCACCATGACTTTCTCCACAGTGTGCTCACTGTAGTGAAAAAAAGGTCTGGTTATGTAGAATGTAGTTACAATGTAGCTGAGTGGTTAGAGCTTCTGCCTTGCAACAATGGGGTCATAGATTCAAATCCCTGCAGGAGACATACACATAGGGCGACATGTCCAAAAACAGGCACCTCCACACCAGTTTTAAGGTGCATTAAATCAGTGTAAAGTGTGCCTGAATGAATGTACCGGTCACAAATCTGGTGTGTGGTCTACCTTGCATAATAAAATTGATGTGCTTATATAGGCGCATTGCATAATCTAGGCGCATAGCATACCATTGATAGCTTATTTAATGTGCCTATTTAGGCACATTCAAATGTATCGTGCCTGGCGTATAATGCGCCTAGATTTTTTTTTAATGTAGAATACACCAAAACAATGGCGCATTCGTATTGGGACCTATCGTCCTTAGATTTTTTTTTTGTCTCAATAGACAAACCTGATTGAGGTTTCTTTCTTCTTTTTATTTATTTGCACTGTTTGACTAATTACTAAGGAGTACAGAGGACAGGAGTAGAATGACAGCACCTAGGGTTGAACACTCACTCAGCAGTGAATTAGAGTGTGTGATTACTAAGAGACTGACAGTAGCTGCCTGAGAAGAGAGCTGAAGTCTAAGTATGTGCAGCAAGACTGAGGAGCTCTTGTTCCTGTTCGTACACCATGGATCACTAAGGTGGCAGCTTAAACAAATATGGTACAGAGTTTTTAATAATGATGAATGATGAAAATGTTTATTATTTTAAGCTATAATTTTAAATTTTTTCTGTTTATGGAGGTATGTAAGCGTTTTTTTTTGCAGGTTGAATTGATGTTTTTATCGGTATCATTTTTGGATTTATATGACACTTTGATCGCTTTTTATTAAGGGTTTTTGGAGGCAGGATGAAAAAAGCAATCCTAGTAGTGATTTTTTATTTTATTTTTTTTTACAGTGGTCATCGTGCAAAGTAAATACAACATCAACGTTGACGGTTACTGTAGCACTAAGATTGAGTATTAAAGGGTTAAACAAATCTCATTTTCTTCATTGCCTTCTTGTGCTTTTTTATAATCACTTATCATTTTATCAGATTCTATGGATGATAAAAAAGCAAATAGTTGGTATAGTAAAAGGTTAATCAACAACCTATATAATGTGTATTTATGTACACTGGTTAATTTCTATCCAACAAAGTGTCTACATCATCACTTGAGTCATTTAAGTCAGCATCTTGTAATAGAACTCAGGTGGCCTGACATGCTACACTTCTCCTGTGTCTTCATTAAAGCAGACTTGAAAAAAGATCCCCTGAGTATCATATGTTCTTTGTCACCATGAAATGTAAACATTTGGTGCAAACAGTTTGTTACAGCTTTTTGAGTTTCTTTATGTCTAACTTGTCCTACTTTGTAGGCGTTCTCCATTTCTTACTTATTAGGAAGTGAGTCCCAAATGGAATAGCTCCTCCATTCAATAAAATACAGTGACAAAAAAGCAACCAATCAAACAAACAAACCCTTGCTTGAGGCTTCGTTCATCTCCTTGTGATGTTTTCTCTGCTTATTTGCATTTTTTTGTGCTGTATGTAACCTTTTTTCTTAAGCTGAGCAGCAGCCTTTTCATGTTTGAAAACTGTTTCCCTTTACCCAGTAAAACGACAAGCCCCAGATTCTTTGCTGTAATTTGTCTTTTTTTTCTCCCTCACAACCTCAGTCTCAGTGCATGCATCCTGTTTTCCTTCCTCATGTTAAAATCATTGGAAGACAGGAGCCCAGGGGTATGGCTTAAATGACTGCACTACAACAAGCCAAGCCCATTGGTTATATGATCACTTGGGCTCAACACAGAGCTGTTTTCTCTGTGTCAAGACACACAGAACCACTGAGTTTCATGTTATTACACAGTTTGTGTAGTACTGCAGAAAGCCTACAGAAAATGTAAGTGAAGTTAATAAAGTACATTATAAATTTGCTGAACTTTAGCAGAGATATTTTTTAGACAATATTTATTTTCCACTCGACAATTTCTTTAAAGGGAATGTGTCATCAAAAATGATTTATTTTTTAACTCACATTTTTATGTTCAACACATTTTTTAAGGATTTTTGGTTGTATTTTTTTTTTTATTTTCCATATCAGTTTCAATATCTTTTTATTAATAATTACTGCAGTTTTCAGTTTGGCCACTAAGCCTAATAATAGTCTGACACTTCCTGTTCTGTACAGAAAGATTCTTACTAGTCTGCTCATTATCAACACAAATAGGGTCAAACTGAAAGGAGACATCAATGTGAATATATAACACAGGATCCACCAGTCACAAGAGGCAGAGCTGTCTCAACAACATTATGGGCCCTTGGGCAGAGCGTTGCAGTGGGCCCTGTCCAAATACATGTCACAGTAGGTCATGCCTCTGGCCATCCCCAAGAACATAGTATTATCACACCACTTATGTCCGACAGCCTGATTGGCAGGGCAGGGAGCCTTCGGCTCCCTTCTCCACCATGGTTTTTTATTTGTTTGCACATCCTAAAAAACACGCAAACAGTTAAATAAGCAAAGCCAACCAAGGGATTATTGGTATGTTTCTTGTATTCCTGGGACAAGGATTCCCTACCTGGGGCCCCTATACTTGTTGGGCCCCTGGGCAACTGCCTTGTGTGCCCAATGAAAAAGATGGCCCTGACAAGAGGAGATAGTCACAGTTCACCCTTTCACCTCCCTGCACAGTGACTTCTTCCCAGGTCACAGAGCATGACTAGAAAAATCTCCTATAGAAGTGAATAGGACTGAGTCAGTCTTAAGTCTCCTATGTGCATGAAGCTACTGTGAAGCATCTCTCTGACTGCTGTTAAAGCAGTGCAAACAAGGCCTAGTGGCTAGAGATGGGAGAATTGATTCTAACGAAGTGGAATTCGTTTAGAATTTCAGGAAAACTTCGGTTCGGAACGAAGTCGAACTTTGGGGTACTTCGGGTGAACGAAGTGTGCTTTTGATGGCTGCGAGCACATGGCGCTACATGGGGCAAAGCACTCTGGGAGGAAGAAGGGCATAGCCTGCATGACATGTGCAGAGGTGAAGCCAATCAGAGACCGGCGGGATTCTGTGACGTCACCGCACTATATAAGTCCGGGCGCGACGCCGGGAGCTCACACTCCTCTCACTGTACTGATCAGGGAAGGTGCTGCCGCGGCTGATAGCTCTTACTGAAGAACTGTTTTTTATACAGCGATTTTTGTGGGGTGTCTCAGCTTGTCTCAGAGACTGTTCTCTTAATGTTCTATTTCTAATTTTTTGGGTATTGGATCTGAAATCCAGTGTGCGTCCACTGCAGCTGCATATACATTCAATATCCAAGTGGGATCTAAGCCAGTTCCTGTTGTATTCATTTAAAGAAACAGCATTTTTACAATACAAATACCACTTCATTTTTGGCTGCTCAATTCTATTGCGCAATTTACATCCAGGGGTTAATTAAGCGTTGTTTTGCTGGTGTGCTGACCTCAAGAAACCGTCTTTTTCAACGCCAAAATATATAAATTTTTTCCTGTAGCCTAATTCACAAGCAAAGGTTAATTACAACTGTATCTCTTGTTGTGTGGCGTAGAAAACACGCAATTGTAACACGCTACAAAGCTACAATTTTGTGCGGCTCAATTCTTTGGCGCAATTTACATCCAGGGGTTAATTAAGCGTTGTTTTGCTGGTGTGCTGACAAAAATAAACCGTCTTTTTCAACGCCAAAATATATACATTTTTTCCTGTAGCCTAATTCACAAGCAAAGGTTAATTACAACTGTATCTCTTGTTGTGTGGCGTAGACAATACGCCTTTGTAACACGCTCCAAAGCTACTAGTTTGTGCGCCAATTCTATTGCGCAATTTACATCCAGGGGTTAATTAAGCGTTGTTTTGCTGGTGTGCTGACAAATATAAACCGTCTTTTTCAACGCCAAAATATATAAATTTTTCCTGTAGCCTAATTCACAAGCAAAGGTTAATTACAACTGTATCTCTTGTTGTGTGGCGTAGAAAACACGCAATTGTAACACACTACAAAGCTACTATTTTGTGCGGCTCAATTCTTTGCCGCAATTTACATCCAGGGGTTAATTAAGCGTTGTTTTGCTGGTGTGCTGACCCCAAGAAACCGTCATTTTCAAATCCAAAATAAATAAATTTTTAATGTAGACTAATTCACAAGAAAAGGTAAATTACAACTGTATCTCTTTTTGTGTGGCGTAAAAAAACACGCAATTGTAACACGCTACAAAGCTACTATTTTGTGCGGCTCAATTCTTTGGCGCAATTTACATCCAGTGGTTAATTAAGCGTTGTTTTGCTGGTGTGCTGACCCCAAGAAACCGTCTTTTTCAACGCCAAAATATATAAATTTTCCTGTAGCCTAATTCACAAGCAAAGGTTAATTACAACTGTATCTCTTGTTGTGTGGCGTAGAAAACACGCAATTGTAACACGCTTCAAAGCTACTATTTTGTGCGGCTCAATTCTTTGGCGCAATTTACATCCAGGGGTTAATTAAGCGTTGTTTTGCTGGTGTGCTGACAAAAATAAACCGTCTTTTTCAACGCCAAAATATATAAATTTTTCCTGTAGCCTAATTCACAAGCAAAGGTTAATTACAACTGTATCTCTTGTTGTGTGGCGTAGAAAACACGCAATTGTAACACGCTACAAAGCTACTATTTTGTGCGGCTCAATTCTATGGCGCAATTTACATCCAGGGGTTAATTAAGCGTTGTTTTGCTGGTGTGCTGACCCCAAGAAACCGTCTTTTTCAATGCCAAAATATATAAATTTTTCCTGTAGCCTAATTCACAAGCAAAGGTTAATTACAACTGTATCTCTTGTTGTGTGGCGTAGAAAACACGCAATTGTAACACGCTACAAAGCTACTATTTTGTGCGGCTCAATTCTTGGCGAAATTTACATCCAGGGTTAATTAACGTTGTTTTGCTGGTGTGCTGACAAAAATAAACCGTCTTTTTCAACGCCAAAATATATAAATTTTTTCCTGTAGCCTAATTCACAAGCAAAGGTTAATTACAACTGTATCTCTTGTTGTGTGGCGTAGAAAACACGCAATTGTAACACGCTACAAAGCTACTATTTTGTGCGGCTCAATTCTATTGCGCAATTTACATCCAGGGGTTAATTAAGCGTTGTTTTGCTGGTGTGCTGACAAAAATAATCCGTCTTTTTCACGCCAAAATATATACATTTTCCTGTAGCCTAATTCATGTCCGAAGGTTAATTAAGCCTGTTTGTGCTTTTACATTTAGTAAAAACACACAGTGTTTTTAAAACGACACATACAAGTAAATTTTTCCTGGCCATTTGTGGAGCGCAATATTATATCCAAGGTTACCCAAGCTTGTTACAGGGTTCATTTGGAGTCAAAAACAGGGTGTATATTTATCATATATACATATCATCATCAAACAGTGTCTGTACATTTAGAACAAACAGTATGTCAGACAGAGAGGTGGCAGGCTCTGCACCTGCGAGTGGCATGGCACAAACATTCCTGGAACAGGCCCAGTCGCAGCACAGCAAGGGACGTCACAGCAGGGGTCACTCGTGAGGCCACAACTGCCGCTGTCATCTAGCGGCCGTGTGTTGTTTCAGCAACCCAAGGGTTTCTTGATTGGTTGACTAGGTCATCCTCTTCCTCCCAGATGACATCTGACAACCCCAGCCAAGAGTCGGTGGGAACCTCAGACACAACCATTAGTTGGCATGGCCCGGAGCGGGTCACGCCCTCACCTGTCCTCAGAGCCCGCCTCTGTCCCATCCGTTCCCTCAGCCAGAGATCTACTATGTGGTCTGGGCTCAGCGCCACTATATAGCGAGGATGAACAAGTTGAGGAGGGCAGTCAGCAGCTACTTGGCAGCGAAGAAATGGCGCCAATATCGCCTGCTTCTTGCAGTAGCGGCAAAGTATAGATGTGGAGAGTGGCATGGGAGGTCATGTTGTGAGAGGTCAGCCTCGGCATACCAAGACCGGTGATGAGGACAGTAGTGACGATGAAACACAAATAGATGATGATGTAGCCGACCGTACTTAGGAGCCGGGTGAGGCAAGGGCTTCATCATCGTCAGGAGAAGAGGGCATCAGCTTGCGCGTCAGGCAGCGGTGCAGCCAGCAAGTGGGTCGTGTGGCCGTGAGTCAGCAGATAGCAGCAGTGTGAGTCGGGAGCCAAGCGGCCACGGGTAAAAAAACCCGCTTCGCAGGTCCAAGAAAGTAGCGGCACAGGGGCTCAGTGAGGCAGCGGCGGCAGTAGTCACTCAGTGCGGAGCGTTGGCGGTAAAATCCATACTCTCGGCGTGTGGCAGTTCTTTGCTAAGACACCGGAGGAGCCGAATATGGGTATATGTAGAATCTGTGGCAGAAAGTGAAGCGTGGCCAGGGAGCTAACGTTGGCACCACGGCCCCAGCGTCAACACATGCAGCGTCACCATCCAGTGGCCTGGGAGAAACGTGGCTCAGATGTGGTGGTCCATCCTGCCGCCTCAGCAACAGCATCAGCAGCAGCGCCCAGTGGCACGCATGCCATTGCAGCCAGTCAAGGCTCCACCACCTCTGCAGAAGGGAGCTGTTTCTCTTTGACATCATCTCCCGATCCAGATGCTCCTGCTCCTCGCTACTCATGGCACCAGCAGTCGTTCAGCGAGGCGATTGCAAAGAGACAATAGTATGCGTCCAACCATCCTAAGGTGCAGCAGCTGACCGTGCTCCGGTCCAAGTTGTTGGTATTGCAGTCCCTCCCTTTCCAAATGGAGGACTCTGCACCATTCAGAGACCTAATGGCTAGTGCCGAGCCGAGATGGAGAGTCTCAAGCCGTAATTTCTTTTCCAGAAAGGCAGTACCAGCACTTCATAAATATGTAAACAGAAGGTGGGTCATCCTTGAGCTTATCGGTTTGTTCCAAGGTGCACGGCAGCGCGACGTCTGGAGCTGTAACTACGGTCAGGGCCAGTACATGTCCTTTATGGCCCACTGGTTGAATGTGCTTCCAGCCCCGCACACCAACAACTTGGACAGGAGACGCCGCTTTCTCCTCCACGTTGTCAAACTGCTGCACCTGCGCCAATGTCCGCCTCCTCCTCCTCCACCACCACCACCATCTCAGCCTCCACAAGTACTGCTCCATCATACCACATGTGTAGGGCACAGCGGTGTCACGCAGTTCTACACCTGGCTTGCCTCGGCGAACGAAGTCACACAGGGGAGGAACTGCTCCGCGTCATGCAGCAAGAAATCGATGTGTGGCTTTCTCCGCGCCAACTGCAAATCGGAACCATGGTGACGGACAAGGGGACGTACATGGGGTCCGCGCTGCACCGAGGAGGATGGTCCTTGCGCCCTGCATGGCGCACGTGTTCAATCTGGTTTGTGAAAAGGTTCCTGAAGTCTTCCACCGATCTTCAGAACATTCTGAAAATGGCCAGGAAACTGTGCATGCACTTTATCCATTCGTACAAAGCCAGGAACACCCTCCTCGAGTTGCAGCGGCAGAACGGCCTCCCCCAACACACTCTGATATGCGATGTTTCCATCCGCTGGAATTCCAGCCTGCACATGTTGGACCGACTGTATGAACAGAGAAAGGCCATTAACGATTTTTTGATGATCCAGGCAGACAGAAGTACTCCCCTATTTAATTCGTATCAATGTTTATACTAGTTGCCTCCCTCTCTGTTTGGCTCTCGGTGTTTCTCTTTTCTTATTACAAATTTTTCGATTAGCTAAATTGCATGTTTTGTTTTGCCATTACCCTTTCATGGCTTTCTGGCTGTTGTGCGCAGGTCCGTGACGTATTTCCGGCACACACTGTATTGCCGGAAACGTCTCGCACGCCGCTTATTGTAGGAACTCGGAGCGTCTAACAGGTGAGTGGGTTTTAGCTCTTTACTGTTCTTATATATAGTTGGTTTGTACATTGCTTACCTTGTTATGATTAAGGGTGTTCTTACACCCGAAACGCGTTAACCGCAACTTGTTTTTTTTTTTTCATCCTGTCTTTTCTGGGGGATGCTACCTAGAATTTTATCGGCAATTGCCATATTGAAATAAAGCCTTGCAATTTTAGCCGGCTTTCTTCCTTTATTGCGTATCAATTTTTGCTTTTACACTTTGTTTCTATCCTCTCCAGGCGGATAGGGGCACGGGACGGTCCGGCACTGACATTAAGGGGGACGGGCTGAACGTTTTTTTTTTGCTTGATGCAACTGAGTTATACCGTCCCCCCTACAGTAATTACCGGGATAATTCCCTCTTAAAAAACACCCCCCATAACATCTGCATTTTTGCTTAGCCCTTGTCTCAAGCTAAAGTATCCTAATTATTAAAAACCAAATGGCGATGTCCATGACAGGCAAAAAAAAGTGGCTAAATGTTCCAAAAGTCCAGAATGTAAACCCACAATCATGGGGAATTATTGACTAATTTCAAGGATTTAGAAAGACATATGATTCAGGAACTACGTACTTGGTGGGACTCTACCACATTGCAGAACTACATCGATCAAAAAAGTTTCCTCGGGGATACGTATTAAGAAAGGCCAAAAACTTTTTTTCCCTCTACCGTTTTTTGTACAGAGTGAAATAAAATTCAAGCACATCTCCATCAAACTCATAAATTTAATTGTTAAAATTGAAAAAAAAAAATTGGGGATATATATCTACGATATCAAACAGGGCGGAAATATCTTTACACCCTTTCGTTGAACAAACCCGGACTATTTTAAAATGATGCAAGAACTACAATCAAAATTAGATGATAGGGGAACATCAATCATGATATTAAAAGTCAATACAGGAGATTTTTTTTTGATTACGAACAAACCAAGTTTATAAAGGGGGGCTGTAAATCCGAGCTTGGGTATCCAAATCTTTTCTCAAACGCAACCGAATAAAGGGAATGCACAAGAAACAACGCAGAGTAATTTTGGCCAATTGAATCAGATTCCCCGAGAGCAATATGGAATCACAAGAAGACATCTCGATGCGACGAAGAGAAATCCACCCCTCCATTATCGTTATCAAAAAAACAAAAAAAAGGGTAAACATTCAAAAAAAAAAGAAGGGGGGGGCGCAAGCACAAAACGAAAGAATAAAAATGCACAATTGTTCCTAGTCAGATTATCAAGAAGAAATATAGATGTTCTCAATTTATCAACACAACCTTGGGATCCAATCAAAAAATTACTTAATTTGGGGGTCTCACCTTTGGATAAACGCATTTTGATTTTTTTCGTTCTCAAAGACATCAACAAGTTTTTAAAACCTTACTTGAGACATTTTTCGGGGGGATCCAAGTGCGTCTGAGACTCCCTTTTTTCTTCTAATTTTGGGGACAAACCAACTAATGAATATTTCCAACTGTCTTTTAAGAACAAATACTCTCTATCTTTGCGATTTTATCAAAGATTCAGAGAATGGTCGGGTAGATACTATGAAAACCTTTTTATCATTTCCCAACAGAACTTCTACCCGATTCACCTCGGCCCCCATCATGGCCATTTAAAAATTAAAAGGAAAATAAATTGAGGACATTATCACATTTTCCCCCTCCAGCATAAATACCTCAATTTATCTGACAACAACGTGCCGCCCCCAAACAGCTTCTCGCCAATAAAGATCTTGTTTTTTTAAAGATGGGGGATAAGGGCGGCCGTTGGGTTTTTATAAAAAGGGGGATTACATCAATTCCAAGTCCACTCTCCCACTGACCATTCTATCTATCGAAACTGAAGGAAAATCCCACCATGAAATATCAACTGACTGATAGGTCTTAGAAGAGGGGCCCATCGTTTGGGGTTCGACACAAAAAGGTAATTAAATTTAAAAAGGAACAAACCCGTCCACCAAATTTTGTGGGGGGTCTACCAAAATACATAAAACATTTACACCCCCCCCTGCCCCAACGTTCGGTAAGGACTTTTTTGGAAAAACGTGCCAGTGGGACTAACTCTTTTTTTTAGCCGCGGTTCAGGGAAAACCTGGTATCACGTGATCCCAAAATGGGCTTTGGCTATATAGAGGGGGATTATATGGGGAAAACAACAAAGTCCTGGGGGACGATGCTGAATCCTTTATACCAGCATCCCCCCCATTTCATTTTTGGGTCTAGAATTTCATCTTTTTACTCGCAGCAATTATTCACAGATTTTCCCCTTTCATTATCGCACATACAATTCTAATGACACCCAACTTCTTCTGGTTTAATGATGCCCACATTTTTCAGCTGGAATGTCTCATGGGGGGGAAAGTTTTCCCCATCCTAGCGAATCTAGAGTTGCATGTGGAACACATTATATTTTTAGGAGGGCAACCATTTTTGGAGTGTATTTCTTGGACGGCAATACATGCGACCTCCTGTTTTTTTTTGGAGGGCGATGTATCTGCCGTACAAAATTTTTTGGGAAAATATTAACAATAACCCCCTAAAACTTGGTTTTACTGTACTATTGAGCACATGAATAAATTTTTTGGATCTTACTCTTATAGACAACCCAATCAACACATTTAAAAAACGTATCGCAAACCCACATCCGGCAATCAATTTTGCCTTTCATAGTTTTCATCCAAAAAACACTAAATCCCCTACCTGAGGTAAATATGCAGGCAAAACTAATTGCAGCCAGCAAATTTATTTTCAAACAGAAGAACATCGGTTTGTCAAGACTTAGGACAAAGGGGGGATCCAAATGGACACTCCCGGCTGTTAACAAATCAAAATAAGATAACGATCACTTTTACAGACAGGTTACAAAATTTTCCCCCAAAACAAATCATGCCCCCACCTAGTCATTATTCTACTCACAACCTCCAAATCAAAAGTATTTTTTTAAAACACTCTCTATTTCCAACCAAGATCCCATTCTTCCCTTCAATTTTGCTGACGGTGTAAGGTTGTTACCAAAAACCCATTACTTTGGCAAATTCTTTCCCCCCAAACCCGATTTTTTTACCATAAAAAAAGAACTACCTGCTCCAAATAAACTTTTTTCAGGTGTGGATCTAATCCCCCAAACATGCCATTGCTATATTACCAAAGAAATTCCCAATACTAACAATACTAAACGTTTCCTTAAAAAACAATTAACTGCAACTCCTTTTTCATCTACCCACCATGTGTACTCTCTGCAAACTCTGTTAAATTTGGGGGGGGTACCGCATTCGTTTTTAAAAACTAATTTTTAGAACATCTTAACGACACACCAGTACATCTTTCTAATCGTTCTAGTCTATCACAACATTTTAAGAAAACACACAATAGCAAAATTGCAGGACTGAAAATCACAGTATTTACAGGATCAATAGGGCCCAAAACCAGGGGGTATATACAAACTGCCCATATCGTGAACCCATTTGGGTTTAACATTTAATACCATATACCCAAAAAAGGGATTGAAAAAGTAAAGAAGGAAATTTTTTTCCTATTAATTTTATTATCTATTGGGGAACTTTTTCATCTATTTAATTCCGTACAATGTTTATACTAGTTGCCTCCCTCACTGTTTGGCTCTGGGTTTTTCTCTTTTTTATTACAAATTTTTTTTCGATTAGCTAAACTGCATGTTTTGTTTTGCCAGAAACCCTTTCAGGGCTTTCTGCGGGTTGGGGCGCAGGTCCGTGACGTTTTTCCGGCACAACACTTATTCCGGAAACGCTGGGCACGCCCCCTTATTGTAAAATTTTCCCGACGCTAACGGGTGAGGGGGTTTTGGGCTTTTTTAACTTTTTCTTATATATATTGGGTTTGTACTTTGTTTAAACCTTTGGGTTATGAAAAAAGGGTGTTTTTACCCCAAACCTTTAAACCCCGCAACTTTTTTTTTTTTTTCATCCGGTCTTTTTTTTCTGGGGATGCTACCTAGTATTTTATCGGCAATTGCCATATTTAAATAAACCTTGCAAATTTTTGCCGGCTTTTCCCCTCCTTTTTTTGCTGTTATCAACTTTTTCTTTTTCACGTTTTTCCCATAAAGCTCCCCCAGGCCCGGGGTACGGCCCCAGGACGGTTTCCCGGGGACTACATTAATGGTAGCTGGGTGAACGTTGTTTTTTTTCTAGACAGAAGTACTCCCCCCCCTGTAAATTGATGTCAGCCGGGGGCAGCTCATGCGTGACAAAACCCCCGTTTGTTGAGGCCATTTGAGGAGGCGACGTTTTTTTGTCATCCCAGGGACTACGGGTAATAACGCATTCCCCCTGCTTCAGTCCTGGAACAAAATGCTGAAAAAACCCGTCCCGGGGGAGGGCACTGGAGACTGGGGGACTACATCTCTGGCCACATGAGTCCGGTGGGGACTAAAAATGGGAGGAGAGGGACGGAGCGAACATTGTCTGGTGAAATGATGGTTTTCTACCCGTACAAAAGGGAGGACAGGAGCACGGGAGGAGGTGGATGGAGAGAGGAAGACGAGGCAGAGCCCCCCCAACCCCGGGCAGAACAGTGAAATGGGGGCAGGGACCCCTCGAGTCACTTGTGCAAGGCCCGACATGCTTATTTCCCGGGCTAGTGAAAAGCCGAATGTCAGCGCCCGGGAAAGGGGGATGACTTCGGGCTCCCCTCCTATGGACCCTCGCTCCCCCGGCCCAAAAAGGGGAGCCTTTTTCCCCTATTGAAGGGAAGAAAAACTAAAAAACTATGGGGAAATCCCCGTAATCATTTGGCCGCTCCCCTATTTGGGCATCGCCCCTCCTCTGACGGGGCTGACCGGGGGGTTCCCACGCTCACGTACTATCCCGCGGCTGCGGGGGGAAGGGGGGGGGGTAGGAGCATACCACTCCATCATAGAACCTAATCTGGATCACTGATAGCAGTTTCCCTTTCACCCGCCTAGTGGGAGGGAGTCCCCAACCAGCAGCAGCAGCGGGACCGGGAGCACCCTGAACCACAGATTGTGGCCTACTTGGAAAACACTCTTGCTACCTCAGTTAAAAGATCCGCGGGACTACTGGGCACCAAACGGGATGTGGGCCGCAACTTGCCGAGTTTGCAGGGGAGAAGCCGTCCTGCCCCGGCCATAGTGTGGCATCAGACGGTTTCAGGCGGGGGGGGCCATCGTTCCCCAAGGAAACCTGCTTGCCCGGGGGAAAATGTGAATGACGCCCTTTTGTCAAGATGAATCAGCGTGGATCGGCCGGATTTCCACACCCCCAAATGCCTTAGGCTCATCGGGGTTAAAAACTACCTCCTCACCACTATCCTGATGCCCCCACCCCCTGATGCCACCATCTGCTGACAGTTTCCCCTTCTGCCTACCACCATCTTCCCAGGGACTGGTATTCCCACCCACCTCAACACTCTGTCCATTGTGCCACTGTCTGACCTCATGCTGCGCTTGTTGCCGTGACTCCCACTGTTCATGGTGCCACTGTCTGACCTCACTGCGCTGGGGCTGTTTCCATGTCCTCCACACTGTTCATTTGCCACCCTGACCTCATGCTGCTGCCGCCCGGACCTCCGCTCTCATCATTGTCCCACTCTGTGCTTCCTCCTTTTTTGCCACCTCCAGAATGTCATTGTCCCACCCCTCTGACCTCATGCTGCTGCTGTGACTCCTCCCGTGCCCCCCCCACTGTGTCATTGGCCACTGCCTGACCTCAACGTTTTCGCCGTGACCTCCACAGTGTGATTGGGGCCATTTGGGGCCAAATACTGTTTTGCCCCTCCAGAATGTTTGTGCCACGCCTATCTCATACTGCTGCCCGCCGTGACCTCCACACTGTGTGATTGTGCCACCGTGCCTAATACGTTTTCCGCCTCCAAAGTCATTTGCCACGCCTGACCTCAACTGCTGCCGCCGTGACCCCGCTCTCAGATTGTCCCTCTGTGGCTTCCCCCGTTTTGCCCCCTCCAGAATCTTTGGGCCCACTGTCTGACCTCACTGCTGGGGCTGCCGCCGTCACCTCCACACTCTGTCACTGAGTTCCACCTGGCCTCAGATTTTTTTTTTTCCACTTTCGCGGGCATGACTTTACGGCTACTTCCCGTTTTAGTTTTTTGTCAGTTTTGCCCTCTTAAGTGGCAAGGGTTTTTATAGTGAAGCGTTCAAGAGCGGGGGCAGTCATCTGCGTGCATACTAAAAACAAAATGTATGAAGACCAAACCAAGCTCCCCGCATATTTAAGCATGGGGACAACGTTTTACAGCACCCTGCAGCTCTGTGCAGCCTAAAAGCTGCTTTTAACGTGATTCGGCCGAAGTAATTCGGGACCGAATTTATTTTGTCGGAAAATTTGGGGAAGTGACCGAATTAATTTTTTTAGAAATTTGCCCATCTCTACAGTGGCCAAAGTGAAAACGCAAGACTTAAAAAAATTTTTAAAAAAATTTTTAAAGGTTTTAAAAATTAAAAAAAAAAAATCCAAAAAAATGTGTTTAACATAAAAAGGGGATTTAAACAATGATTCATTTATTGATGACACATTCCCTTTAAGTGATGGGGACATTACACAAAATTGTTTTGTATGCTATATTGAAGGGATGGATAAATAGCAAAGGTTTGGGAGCCTAAATAATAATTATTTTCCGAGCCACAGCTTGAAAACAAATCTTTGTTATAGCATCTTTTATTAAGTCATAGAACTTAAATTGCTGATTTGTTTCAAATAGAAGTCCGTCCCCACAATAGAACCACTTTTTTACCTACCCAAGGGGGGCCCCTATACTGTAATTTTCTCTCATTCTCTGCCCAAGAAGATGGTCTAGATCAGATAGTAATGAAAAAGTAACAAGATCAGCTTACAATTGCCTATGTTATTGTTCTCATGATTTTAAAAGGAACCTGTCACAATGATCATATTTTTTCATTTGTAGGTAGCATGTTACAGAGCAAATCATAAGCAGATTATTCAGGCCTATTAGAAAACGTCTAGGGGTTAAGATTTTATTTGTTCCCCCTACAACCAATCAGGCTCTCCTTTCATTTTTTCAGACACTATAGGGAAAAGAAAGGGACTCTGTTGTTTTATATGGGCAACAAATAAAATCTTACACCTAGAAAGTTTACATACATGAGACCCATACAGTTTACATACATGAGGCTTTGTTGGGCAAGAATTTACAGAGCTTATTTATTTAGCAGAATTTATTTATTTAGTTTAGTGCTTACTCTGGATTGAGAAGTCCAGTAGGTGGTCTTATTAGATTGACAGCCTCTAGTTTGAGTCTACATACAAAGATAGTCAGTGAATGACAGCACTGATAAGATCACCCACTGGACTCCTTAACCTAGAATAGACATTAAACATTTTAAATTTAAAATTTTTTACAAGTCTAATAAATCCTTTCCAAACAAAAATTTTAAGTGGTCCCCAAGTTTAAAAAGGGGCCCCAAATACAATATTTTCAACATACAACGGTCTTTTCTGGGTCATTGTATCTTAGAGCCAGACTTACAATGTTACAGATACTTCTGATCTGTGGCACATGTGATTGATGATCCAACAAATTTAATGACTATTTTACTGGTAACACAACTGTATTACTGAGATGCAAGCAGTGATTGCCAGTCTGATAGCGCCTCGCTACAGTACAGTGCCATAAAACATGTCCTGTACTGCTTACCCTGTTTCCCCGAAAATAAGACAGTGTCTTATATTAATTTTTGCTCCTAAAGACGCGCTAAGACTTATTTTTAGGGGATGTTGGTACATGTGCCAGGATGAACGGCTCCTTTGAGCACCAGGTGAGTGTTACCCAATTTTCTTTTTTTCTGGTACATTGTATATAAAGTACCCAAGGAAGCTTCTGTCCTCAAGCCAGAAAGTGATTTCCAGCTTCCATCAGCTGTTTCTGACTATTATATGTAAGAACTTAGTTATCTGCTTAATCTTCATTTTGCATTATGTTGAGTTGATATTTTGGGGTCTTCAGAACCAATTGCCAGTTTTACATAGATTTAGGGTTTTTAACATACACAGGTTGCTCTGGAACTGATTAAAATTGTTTGTTGAAGGACCACTGTATATCAATCCGTTCAGTTTATTCTACTCTGTCACATGAAGCCTGCAGGTCCTACAGCAATGTGATAGATTCCCTGTAATGTTTCAAAGGGCAAACTCCAGAAAATATTTCCAATCTGATAGCAGGACCAAGAGAGTAGTTCTAGCTACAATATTGCTTAGACAGTGCTAAGTGTTCTAGACTATCTTACTCAATCCCCCACTTTGTTTGGCTTAAGAATAATCTGGAGCTACACAAAAGTAACCTATGAGCAGCATGCGGCCACCCTAATGATGTCATGATATGTCAACTCTGTTTACAATCAACTACGACCTTTTTGTTATTTGATCGTGTTCCTTTAGCTGTGCCGGTATCTAAAGAAATTACAAGCATTGGTTTCATACATGGAAATGCAAAATTCTAAAATTTCCATGAAATATACAATATTGTGTTATTAGCCAGAAATTCCATGGTTAATGAAATAAATAAATAATGGGAGCACATTGAAGCCATTAAAAAGTTGCTATTGTTCTTTTTGGCTGTATCCCTAATTTTATGACTGCTTTAAAAATGTTTGGTATGGATCCAGTGTCACAGCTGCCAGACCTGGCGCTGACCAAGTGCTCTGTATTTCCCACAAACTTTATTGTAATAGTAAAAAAGAATTTTTCTGATTCTCATGGATTGTTAGGAAATGTGATGTGCATTTGGAAAAGGTTTTGCTCGAATGATAATTCCAGATCATCTTTGTCATCTCATATTTCACAAAACAAAACTTTATGTATGAATGTAAGCAAATAATATATATAGAAATAGATTCCCATAATCTTTGGAATTACATGTAACCGTATCAGTGATTAACTGTTACTGTGATACTACAGTTAAAATGTTAGATATTATGTGTTCTAATATGTTAAAATATGAGTCAATTTAAAGGGTGAACATACAATACTTACATTTCAGTACATACACTGAATTCAGTAAATCTATTGTAGTGATGGAACTGGTAAGGAGATTTCTTTATATGAACACAAGAATTAAAGAACTGTTAGGCGTGACCATTTTTTTTCTGTATAACATACATGTGAACAACATGGTGGAAAAAGGGGATTAAGTCATGAAGGAACAGGAGCCATGACATATGTTGCAAGAGGGTGCAAATAAGGAAGGTCAGATGAGGATGACGGATCCCATCACAGACACACACAAAGAGGCCAAATATACAAGTTAAGTAATGTAAGCTATCATTTCTATGTTTTCATGTAACTTTACAACTTTCCAGAATAATTTAATAAAAACTACTTTCTTTCTACTTCTGCTATAATCTAAAGAAAATCAAGAAACTTAAAAGTGTAACACAGTGAAGTCAGGCAATTTTATTATTACCATTCAACAAATGAAGACAATAAATATATTTTGTACATAAAAATAAAAATTAAACCTTCATTATCACACCCCCTCTATCTTTAACATGTTCTGTGTGTAAGCATAATACATAAGTAAAACACAAAAGAAATGTTTCCCAGGAGACATTAGTTTTACCCCTTGTTTCTCCCCCTCCAGTGCTAGTGCATGTGAAACAAGAATTTTAGAAATGTCCATCTATAATAAACTCTACATAAGTTGCACTCAATCCTTTATCTAAATCTGTTACCAGCTGTTCTCTAACCAAAGATGGAAGTAATCGGGTAGAAATTGACCAATCTTTCAAGAGGCACAGCTTCGAGCCCCTGGGCCAAATGTAAAATCTGTAACATTTTAACCCTCTTACTTTAAATAATTCAAAGCAAATAAGATGGGTCCCACCACTCGTTGACAAGAAACTGAAACAGTAGGATTAGTAGCAATAATATAAGGCATGGATAATATCATCATATATCTGAGAACCCACATGGTAGTGATAAATAGGAGAAAGCCAGAAACTTGTTACTCCCTACAAAAAGGTACAATGTTATTGTACCTGAGTCAGCCCTCTTAACCTCTGGGTCCCATAGTGCTGCTTGAATCTGTCCATGTTCAGTTCAGACATGGCGAACCCAAATTTTTTCACTGTGACCCTAGATTTAGGGTTACTAGATCTAGTCCTAATTCTAACTGTAAGCCCAACCTTAAAGGGGATGTATCACTTCGTCAGTTAGCCTGTTTCAGTGCTCTCACAGCCTCTCAGTTACAGAAATTCATGCCACTGTGTCTCTCCCTATGCAGAGTATGTAAGAGCTGTTTACATACCACAGGCTTGCATTCATGTTACAATTGAATCCAGTCTTGTATAAACTCCTCCAGAGCTGTGCAGAGTGAAATACTCTCTGCCTCTAATGCTCCTTCTATGTTTAGGCACACTCGCACAATTGTGTTGTTTTCTGATTATAGAAGCCCTGCAGTGTTATTCTGTTTCTTCTGGCTGTGCAGAATGAAAATGTGCCGGCCCCTTACTTTGAGTGAGAGGCAGGAATGCAAGCTCCTTGAATACAGCCGACCGGGGGCCGAACAGAATGTAAATGAGCTCTCAGCTAGTGAAATGCAAGGATGAGGGATCCGACCAGGACTGGAGATCAGTGTAAACAGAAACAGAAGATAAGGGATCCTGTGATAACAAGACAGCTTTGCTAATGACATCCAATTGCAAAGTTGCTTGTATTCACTGTCCCCTTATTCTGAAGACCATTCAATGAAATGATACAAACCCTTTAACGGGATATCCTCATTTCATTGATTAGCTTTAAATGTATATGTAAAGGTAAATAAAAGCGATTACTAAATATATTGCTGTTTCAATTTTGCTTTTCTTCAGAGCTAGGCACAGATCTTATCTCCTACTTTTGCACACACATTTCTTTATGTCACGGATGCCCCTGCGACCCTCGTCCCAGGTCGCAGGCGCATCCGTGCCCCGCTGCTGAGCGGGGCTGAGTCCCGCACGTCGGGTCGCGGGCGAGCTCGTCGCTTGCCGGTCCCGAGTCTCACTTACCTGGCCATGCTCCTGCTGCTCTCTGTCACTCGGCGCGCACGGTCCCACTCCCTAGGGCACGCGCGTGCTGGCAGTGTTAAATTTAAAGGGCCAGCGCACCGGTAATTGGCTATTGCTGGTCGCTGCCCCTATTTAAGCCTGCCTCTTCCTAGTAACCTCGCTGGATCTTTAGTGCCCATTGCCTATTGAGAAAGTGTTCTGAGAAGTCTTGTTCTGATTACCATGTACCGTACCTTCTTGCCTATATCCCTTGACCACGAACCTCTACCGCCTGCCCTGACCTTATTGCCGGTCCCCGACTATGAGCCTGCCTGACGATTCTGTACCACGCCTACCCTTGGCGGCCACCACGAGCAAATCCTGCCACTGGAAGCGACCTGGTAGACTCCCGCCGCAGCAAGTCCATCCCGCTTTGCGGCGGGCTCTGGTGAAAACCGGGACCTACTTAGATTCCGCCCCCTGGTGTGGCTTACACCATCGCTTGCGGTGGTCCAGGGGATCCACTACCTCGGTGCTTACACTCTAGTTAACAGTCAAGTCTGTCTCCTCTCACAGCCTGAAGTAGCAGTTGGGATGATGACTCACTCCCTGCTCTGTTCCTTATCTGAAAATAAAGAGCTCATTTACATACTTACTGACAAGCTTTAATCCTTTAAAGCTCTGTAGCCTTGTGCAGTTCAGTTCACAAATCTCCTACACTCATGTGACTGTAACAGGCTCAGTTAGGGACAGAAGAGCTGCTATGTCAATCACTGCTGTAGACTCGCCCACAGCCTAACCACGAAGTGGTTTTCTGAAGCTGGCTGCAGCAATGTGAAACTGCATGGCGAGAACACCCCTTTAAGCTCCTGCATTAATGATCTTGTTGTTACCAGTTGTTACCATCTTCTGAAAAATGATCATTGAGGATACATCATGAACCCCATATTTCTTAGTAAATTCACAAGGACACCAATTAAATGAATTCGTGACCTAAGAGGTGTGCACCATGAAGTGGTGCTGCTCAATACTTTACACCACTTTTCTGATGAGAAGTTGAATGACTGGGTGAAGGGTTACTGGGAATGCACTTGGAAGTCACAAACAGAAGTTAAACATTGCGAATCATGTACAGCCCCTACCTCATCGCTAAATTGCTGGGGCATCCCGACTTGTTCGAAGCTCCATGTACTGAGGAGCATATTGCAGGTTCTTTAGTTCAGAGTGCTTCTCAGATTGCTTAATACTAGTGACAGTTATTACAGAATATTTAGGGCTTTTTTAAAGTGATTCTCACTATACAGTTTAGTAAGCTGGGCTCTCAGTACTTGCTATGGGCAGAATTAGCAATGTTTTCATGTCTGGACATTTGGGGAGAGATGTATGATCAGGTTTTTTACCCTTTATTGGTGTAAAATGCGCAAAAGTGAGCAGTCTACGATGTCTAATGCGCCTAATGAATGTGTTAGGTGCATTGTTCGTAAGACTTGACATTTTCTAATGCGCCAAACATGAGGGGGTGTTTTGGGGGCGTTCTGAAGACGTGTCGCACCACACTCGTATGTATATGTGATTCGGCAAAACTAGGCGCATTAGGGCTCGGACAGGCAGACCGATTTCAATGTGGTCTGCCTGAGCCTGAGGAGTCGAAGTGGAGCTAGATTTGGTGTTAGGGAAAAAATGTCCAATATTTCTCAACTTACACCAGTACAATAATAAAACATAATTTATGATAATTATCAAACTGTATAAAATTAAATTATTTAAATGTAACAAAAACGTTATCATGTAAAATTAATATAAAAATATATAATATCCCAAAAATATAAAAATATCTCCTATAAAATGTATTTAAAATTAATAGACTCTAAAACTAATTTTACATTAAATAACCCACTGATGATGATGTACAGCTTTTTAAATTTTTACTACATTAAATTTGAAATGTATTTTTTTTGCTCTCACCCATTATTCTACATACAGCAAGAGCCAGCACAGCACAGCAAGCAGGATCAGTACCATAGTTTCTATTCACTGACATGCTATTCTTTTCTTTTATTTACAGCCTATCTATAGCCTTAATACATGTTTGGTGCATTACTAATGCGCCTAAGTTCCGTCATGCGCCAAACACACAGGCGAGGCGCAAAGAACTTTAGACACCATTTATGAACTCACAAAAAACACTTTCATACATTCAGGCGCATTATACACTGATAAATAGCTGAGAAAATGAACTATGATGCACCTAGTTCCATACATGTCTTCCTTGGTGTCCTGAGGTTGCCAAATATTAAGAGAGCACTAAAGCTGAAATCGGGTGATTAAATATCTCCTTTAAAATATGTTATGATAAATGAATGGTTTTTAGATGAGTCTAAGCAGACACATGCAGTTTCTGATATCGTAACGCAAGAGCTATTACTAATCGTCTCCATGTAAGTGAAGATGACTGTACTGGGAACTTTAGCCTTATTCACCTACATATATCACTTGAAGATTTACCCACTCCCTGTAGTAACCAGAATAGATCTTTTCCATGGTAAATGAATTAGTGTTACCACATATAGTTGAAGAATTTTATGAAGCGTTTAACAGTTTGAACGCTATACATCTCCAATAAACACTGTGGGGAGACTTCTCTCGAAAAGTGTATCAAGACATTAGTAGCCCAGTCTTATGTTGCAATAGTTGCCTGTTCATCAATCCTGCTCCCTGGCACTTTTTCTCTGTTTCCGTGTTCAAAGGATCTTGTGCGTGGAGTGATAATGATGTGATGTCTGGTGCAAGTAAGAGACAAGTCTTGACAAATAATTTTCTTTCTAGAATGAATAAAAATATATGAGAGACTGAGCCTGTAATTGCCGCAGAAAATATAGAATATTATTATCAGTATAATTATCCCATGACATAGATTCATTGGGGTGGCAAAATTTAAGAGGCAATGCAGATAAACGACAGGTCGCTTCATTAATATCTTAAACAGAAAGGCAGCCTGCGTTAGTCTACGCTATGTACATGTCACCTTGATGAAATATTTATTGTAATAATGCAAATGACTAGACAAACCCCTATTGAAAAATCAGTTTGAGCCGTCAGTACTTGCTGAAAAATATGGAACAGTAACACATTTTTTTCCTATCATGTATTTTTAGAGCATTTTTCTATGGCCTTCTGTTTTATTATTTAATGTCAGAAATAATGAGCCTCATTTATCAAAAATGGCTAATAGTAAGACTGTCTGTATTGCCCATAGCAGCCAATCAGAACTCAGCTTTCATGTTTTAAACTGCTCTGAAAAAATTAAAGCTGCACTCTGATTGGTTGCTGTGGGTAACACCGAGAAAGTCTTGATAAATTAGGCCTAATGTTTCTTAAGCCTCATACACTTTCTATGTGATGGATATAAATTTCCTTTCATAGACTGAAATTGCTCCTCTGATGTGCCCATCTTGCACTTTGATGGCATATCGATAGCTGGTATTATTATCGGTATAGTCTTGGTACAGAATAGAGAGCTGGTAAGCTAACTTAGTGCCACAACTGTCTCCCTTTGCTGTTTCTCTGTACAGGTGGGTCGGTGGTTTGTGGTCCAGGTTTGGACTTCAGGAACTCCCATAAATCAATGGAGAGTAGGTGTGTTTGATAAGCGGTGACAGTTCTTAGCTTGTACTGTTCCAAGACTTTCGGAGGCCCATTCCTGAAATAGGTGTGCCTATCTCTCATTTTGCCGATCACCTGTGCCATTAAAAGGGCAGATGGAAGGAAACAGGCCATTTTTGTAAACCTTTAATGTATTGCCTTAAAGGGGTTGTATGAGAAACCAAAAAAAACACCGGTCACATCACACATGGAATATTGGGCACCAGTGCACAGGAAAGACATTGTAGAGCTTGAACAGGTTCAAAGGCGGGCAACAAAAATAATACAAGGATTGGTTGTGGTACTGCAATACACCAGAAAGTAATTAGCAAGATGATGGTTATTTATTTTAGAGAAAAGACGGCACCTATAGGGGGGAAAGATAATAAATATGTTTAAATTATATGAAGGTCATATTTTAGAAATCTCTCCGCATAGATATATTTATACCAAGGATTTGTAAATCTAGACAGGGGGCGTCCTCTCAGTCACTTGAGGGAAGGAAACGAAGGTTTATACTAAACATAGAAAGGATTCTTTACTGTTAGGAGCACTGCAAACTGTGGAACTCTCCTGGCACAGGGTCATTTGTCATGGTGAATCATAACTGAGTTCAAAAACGGCCCTATCTGGGACTGCCATTTCTAGTTGTAATAAGTTATAAACAAGTTATAGTGACCAGGATTCTGGAGAAGGGGCGTGGATTCACGGGATTTATTCTGATTGCGCCAGTGATTGGAGTCAAGGAAGGAACATTTTTCCCCCTGAGAATATGGAAAAAACGAATTGCGTTTTCAGCTTCTTCTACCGACTCTATCCATAATAACCCTATATATCACTCAGAGCTCTAGATTTCCCTTCTCGTCTTTGATATAGCACTAGTTAACAAGAGCTCTGCTATTTTTATTATTATCTATCCTGCGTTCGAATAGGGGCAGAATAAACATCTAACTGTTCCCTTGTAGAGTGAAAAAATTTTTTATGCATACAGTTGCTTTAACTGTGTTTCTGGAAAAAAAATGTTACACATTACTTAATTTTTGTAGTTTTGTTAAAGATATCTAGATGTAAAATGCATTCGTAATACAGATCAAAGATAGGATGTGGTGGACTTTCTGTATTGTTCCATGACTCAATCATTATGGGTAAATTGTGCAGAGTGTAGTTCATAGTTTTTGTTGCATTCTATATGTCTGACATGATGACCAGTTGTGATCGGAACCAAATTGTAACCACATCTTAGATTGATAACTGCAGAGAACAAATGAAATGTAGAGGAGTGAGGTGACTTCAATGCAGCACACACATTGCTTATGTCAGATCTACCAAATCTGTTCCCTGTTAGGAGATTGTATTTTATTAATGATTATGTATTATTATATTTTCCATGTCTCTGCTCCAGTGTTAGTAGGATACACGTACATCAGTCAGGTGTCTCCCCACGTCCTGTAGCACTTGTTTAGCCGCCAGTGTAGTATGTGTCCCCTAGAGAGCAAGTGTTTTTATGTGCGCACATGTAGCAGCGAGCTGGTGCCTCATCTAGTGACCGGCCTCTCTGTCTGTGTTGGGATTCCACTGCTGCCTTTAAATATGCTGGTTATTTTTATCCTCCTACGTAGTGACCAGAAAGACCGCCCCTCCGTGCAGCAGGCGAGGCCCAAACAATGTTTATCTTGAGTGCTGGGAGTGGGATAATCGGAAAACAGTCCAGTCCCGATGTTTCTAGAAAATCAGAGATGAATAAACTATGGGAAAAAAAGTAAATAAAAAAAAACAAAAAAAAAGAATAAAAAAAAAGAAGATAAAACAAAATATATAGAAAAGTAAAAAAGTATTAATAAAAAAAAAAAAAAAAAACTTCAGACAGAAGAATCGAAACAAAAGAAAGAAAACTCAAAAATTCCCCTTCTTTCTCACTTTTTTTTTATTTTCGTGTCGTAAGAGACTGCCGTCCAGCTCGTAATCAGATGACAGTATTTAAAACTATGACGGAAGGAGGGGAGAGAGGGTGGGAGAAGTAAAGAGTTTGACAGGATTCAGGCACCAATATAAGGGTACATGAGGGAAAAGAGAAAAAAAAAGTAAAAACATAGATTTGTGGTCCAAATTCAGCGAGCTGGCGTGTCCAGAGTTTATTAAGGAATAGTCAAGGAGGCTTGTACAGAGACTCAGCCACTGAGAGGTGAGGGGTCCGATGTCTAGGCTGGCTCTCCAGGATTAGCAACCCTTAAAGCTGCACGCTTCTCCCAGAGAGAAACAGATGTGTGGATGGTAGCGGGCATAAAACACATGAGAAGCTTTTACTTCCAGAAATTGTTTCTATACTTTGTATTATTCACAGTCAGTTTGTGCAAATGTATAGCACACATCTAAGTGCGGTATAGTATGAAACTCCTTGTAAAACATGACGGCCTGTTCATGTTCATTTATATATATAGAATATATTTGTTATATATTATATAATATATAATTATATATTTATATATATATAATATTTGATATATTATATAATAGAGCGGGCAATAGATGCGCACTGCTAAAAAGACCAAGGTGATGGTCAACTCATATTTAAAAGGAAGCGCTGGTCAGGCACGTACAAGATTTATACAGTACAAATGACAAATGTGAAAAATTGCTAAACTCCTAAAGAGAGTATGAAAAGCGGAGATTAGCGCCGAGAATAAAATGTGTCTTTATTTCAAAAATAATCAAGCTCCTTTTATTTTTTTATCTTTTTAGAGTTTGAGTGCTGTAATTTGCAAATCCTTCTTCATGCGGCCTCCCGTCTTCTTTAGGCATGTTCTTTGCTCACCCCCTCAGGGCCTGCTGCCCCGCTTATCAACTCCCTTCTCTGTCGTTCTTGCTCTGCCTCTCCCGCTCTGCCAATTCCTTCACTGGCTTACCGATTGCCCAGCGAATCCAGTTCCAATGTTAGTAACCTCCTGGACCTACAAGTCTCTCATATACCCTCTTGTCTCCTCCATACATCTGTTCTGCCTTACTTCTCCAGATACCTCCCCTTATATATATAGATATATATCTGTCCTCACAGACCTGCTTCTCATGCTTCTCACTTCTTATCAGTCGTCCTCCACACTACTCATCTCTCTCCTAGATTTCTCCCGTGACTTTCCCCCACCGCACTTATACTTATTACCCCAACACATCTCAGACTTCATCCACCCACTTTTCTTCACCACTTCGATAGAATAAGCTCGCAACTTGTGATGAAACTCCATCTCTTCATGATAGCCTATAACCTGTCTCTTTCCACCTTCCTTGTAGATTGTAAGCCTTCACAATCAGACCCCTTTCTCCCTCTGTACCAGTTGTTAGTCACTTAAAGAGAACCTGTCACATAGGACTATGCGCACCAGTTGCTCTGAGGGCAGCAACACGCTAGTGTCAGACATGCTTTTACCAGGCTGTGTCCCTTATTCTGTAAGATGCTGTCGGTTTATAGAGCATATGTGTGCATAATCTGTATTCATAGAGCAGAGTGTTCCTTCCGCCCCCACTCAAAGGCTAGCCACAGCGCCACATGGCAGTTATTTATTACATGTTTCTACCTGTATTCTCAAAGTTAATAGGTTTATCGGATGAGGTGGGCGGAGGTAGCTCCTCAGGTAAGGGCGGAGTTTTGACGACTCTTTAAATGACTCTTTTCTGGCTGAAACACTGCTGATTGAGCATTAAATACTCTAAAAAACATATCAGAATCTTTACAAGAATAGGGACCAAGACACTGGAAACAGCAGGGATTTTCTGACTGCTAGCTTTTTGTGCCTTCTGCATGCAAGTGTGGGGTACATAACCTCACGGTGCGCTGTGAAGGTTCCTCCTTTAATAACTTTGGGTACATCGATGCATTTCGCTCCTGGCTCCAACTGTCAATCTTCAGACGGCACAGCACAGCAGCAGCTCTTCTCTTGATACTTTCCTCGTGTCCACACAGACAATGCACTGGGAACCTTCGTCTTCAGGCCGACACAGCAGCTGTCCCTCACACCTTCAGCCCTTACGCTGTTACAGTAAAACCGGGGGATGCCTGGTTGCACTTTATTATCACGTAGACACTTTATCTCTCAGTTCAACCTCAGCTGATACAAAGTAAGTGGAAAGGCAACATATTTTATTCTTTATACCTTCACCAAAATAAAAGCCTGAAATTAATTATATTAGTGCACAGCCTCAAAAAGAATTCAAACATCTACAAAAAACAGGCGACTACAAAAGTAGATGACATAAAATAATACATTTTTGTTACACCACATAAAACATTCAATGAAAACAGCATACATGGAGATAAAGAGATGGCGTTCTGATGGACAGGACAAACAACACGGTAGGTGGGCATAAGTAAAAGCCATAAATGTCCCTCAAGATACCTTAAATTCTACACACCTCCTAACTAACACATATTGGTCTATATTATTCCTGTGCTTTGCAGAGCGTCCTCTGTACGTCCCTGACCTCTCTCACCCTTACTTGGTTTATGTTTACTTTTGATTGTTTGTTTCTATCTGTATACTATGAGAGTTACTTTAGGCCATAGAAGCGCCATGTAGCGTGACTATTGTGAGTTTGGCCTCCACAGAATGTGGGAGCCCATTCAGGTCCAAGAACATTGTTTCTTTTTGTATGGAACAAGTAATTGGTGGTTTTCTGCCATACACCTCTACTATTTGGGTTCTCTGATACATGGCCGGATTATTTATGCCTTCATTATTGCTACTCATGCTGCTGTTTTAGTTTATCCTTATTAGGTGATGCGATCCATCTCATTAATGCTATGTGGGTCCTATGAAATTTTAGTCATGCCCATGTATCTATGTATTCAATAGACTTGGGTTATTTAATTTTATATTTATAGGGTATATGTATGTTTATTGTTAATGTAGTGATGCATTGAGGGATATATCTATCTTTTAGATATATCTTATTTTTCATTTCCCCAACAGCAAACATTGGAGTACAATCAGGTTTCCTGTATGATCCAATTCAACATTTGGTATGCACATTATTCAACACACACTGATGTCCATATATCATACGACAGTTTATTAATGATTTAGGAAGTACCCACCAAATATTTCACCCATAGGCCTGCAATATCCTGACTCCTGCCTGTGTGTGTGGTGGGGGTGTCTCTCTGGTAGGATGTTGGTGTTGGTGAAGTCGGTATGTGTATGTCGGTGTATGTAAGAGAGAGACGTGTCTCTCAATCGTCTCAATAATCGTGGTCTTCTTTTCTATGACTATGCGTTTTGGATTCGAACTGCTGAGATGAAAGCCTCATGCAACTATAGGGAAATAGTATATGGTCCAGAGTTGGTTCTCGCGTGGTCGACCAAGTTGGCGTTGATCTTCAAACTGGAATAGAGTGTGCGACGTAGGTTGATGGAGAGTAGATAAGTTTGTGCGAGAGTGTGTCAGTACGCGCGCCAGCATTGTTCATTTTGAATCTATGAGATGAACGCTGTGTCGTCGTCTCTTAGAATGAGCGATATTGTGAGAAGGTCGCATTCTTTCCGAAGAGAGTGAGAAGAGTGGCCGCTCTTTGTGGCTTCGTCCTCTGTATTCATCCTGGGGAAGAGGAGGATGGGGGAGTCGCGGCTGTGAAGGCGCAGCTGCTCAAGGGATTGGAGATAGTTGCGCGACTACACAATAAGGTATAGAGAAGGTTGCTTCGCTTGTAGAGATATGGTTTTGTGTAGATGAGTGGTGTGTGATGAGTGTTTCTGTCCGTATTAATGTGTTTCAGTGGAGACTCAAGCCCCTTTTATTAAACCTTTCAATATCTCTTTTTCGGAGTGTTGGGTGATGACCAGTGTGGTCCATTACAGCTTTCATAGATGTTTTGCCAAGCCACAGTACTGCAAAACTAAATAACTAGGAAGGCATACACCCCTCTCCCATATCACTGGGGTGGTTTCGTGTGTGGATGGTCTGTGTTCTTGTTTTTACGTTTTAGAGATTCTAGCTTAGAATTTTCTTTAACGCTAGTCCAGATTTGGTTGTTAACTCAGTTTTTCTTTGATAACAAAATTGTGTGTGTGAGCATCAAAGAGCGTTAAAAACTTTTTTGGATTTTGTTTAGTTCAAAGTGGAGTGTTTTTTTTAAGGAGTTGTTCATACAGTTACGGAATATAGGCATAGGTACCCCAAAGGTTATATCACCGATTTAGCTATATGCGTTGTAGTTGTTTAGAAAAAAAATAACATTTAGTTGCTATGGTGAAGTTAATCATTAAAAAATTATATTTCTACTGTGTTCGAATGAGAAAGTATTTACTGGGTTGTATAGGTGTATTTTCTTAGAAATCAAACAGAGAAATATTACCTAAAGTGGTATGTGTTCACAGAGACCAGTTTCTCTGGGTTTTCACAGTAAAACAATTTTTGCATAGTTAGAGACAAAACTTTTTTTTCCCTACAAGATAAAGACGAATTAAGTTGTACATACTTCTGTGTGATAATATCCGCTGTTTCTAGTATATTACTATATACTGACAGAAACTAGCTGAATAAAGGGATATGAAGTGGAGTAAATGAACACCATCGGAGCTGGTGCTTATATAGTAATGTTTTCTTGATGTTTTCCTTTGTAGAAAAATTGATTATTTGATGGAGTTTTCCATTAGTTTTAAAGATGTACCTCCTGCCATCCACCGCACTAAAATAAAAAAATAACCAATACTTACCTCCTCTGTGGGTGCAGGAGCTCTGATGTCCTGACCCAGTGATGCTGTGCCATGAGCACTTGGGTCAAGATAGAGAAGAGGAATAGCTGGAGGATGGCCTAGGAGCACCAATAAGCGTGAAGGAGGTCAAAAAAAACTATAAAATCAATCATTTTTTTTTGCAGGAACCGATCGTTGTATTTCGCAGAGTAGTGTAGCTAAAGTGCAGGGTTCCAGTGTGCCCTTTTGATCAGTGCATTGGTGACGGATTGGTACAAAATGTGAGGATTAATTATATTACGGGTGCCAACTATAACTAGTCAGTATTTCTCTATAGAAGAAACCAAGAGCAGCCATTGGACAACAGTGTGTGTATAAGTATATTGTATATCTTTGCATATGTTATTTATATATGTAATTTAGGGTTTTTAGCTCTTAAGGGCCGTGTTAACACTGGATTTCTTATTTCGCACCGCGGATTGGCGCAGTATCCGCGCGGGATTGTTGCCGTGCAGATTACGGGCCGTCCGAATCCGCGTATCTGGAGTAATTTATCGTGTAATGCCACTACGTTGCTTCATAGAGACGCAGTTGGATCCGTCGCTCTCATTGTTCCCTGACTCGGGAATCCGCCGAGGTGGGGAAGAGGAATAGTGACAGTGCACTATTATCAGGTGCAATAGACCTACTTGGGCATGGATTAGATATGGCAGTCTATGGCTCAGCGTGGCCGCGTCTCCCCGCGATCACGCTCCGCACCTCTGCCTTTATTCAAGTCGGAATTGCGAGGCGCAATGACGGCTCGTCAAATCCGGCATTGAATAAGCCCGTCTTTGTGGAACCCTAGATTCTCTCAAAATCATAGAAACAAAAAGTCTGGAACTGCCGAGTGAAGAAGGGTTGTCTTGTTTATGTAGGGTCAAATGACTAGACAATCTGCACCAAATGTGACACATAGGTAAATCAGGGCGAGATACGTGCACTGGAACGGATTGTTTAAACTAGGTTTCAGAGATTTATAGGGTTCTAGTTGTGTGTTATAAAGATATTACATAAGAGAGTGAATCTCATCAATGTGTTGAGTTTATGCTGTGGCCAAATGACGTGGACCCAAAATTAGTCAGCAGAATTTTCACACTCTGTAGGTTGTAAATCAAGCACTTTGGAAGGTTTCTCACAAACTTCCATAGACCTGCTTGCTTCCAACATGTCTTCCATAATAAAAATGTAGAAGAACTTGCCATGAGCAGACTTTACCTTTACTGAATTCCCATAAATTGAAATACTGTAGCAAAGCACATGGTTACTGGACGAATGTTAAAACCTCTCCACAGACCCAAACCCATCTCCAGGCTGACCTTATGTGTCACACCCAACAGCGAGCACCTCTTAAGTTGTCACATGCAGATCCCACAGTAGGGACCCAAAGCCATCTCCTGGGTGACCTGGTCAGTACCAACCTTCACTCACACACAAATGAAGGAGAACACATAATAGAGCCAGGCAATTCTACTAGCATATTATTTTTTAAGGTGATTGGGAGCTCATACATGGGATTGAAAATGACCCGGTCATATACTAGAAGAGGCTCTACTGAGTTTTGCTATGAAATAATAATAACCCCCAAAAGTCTAGCATAGGCAACTTTACATGGGATGGACTTTGGAGCTAATCACTTAATACCATGATCTACATCTTATAAGTTATTTCACAAATGACCTATCTTAAAAGGATTGTCTCACTACATTGATTCATCTCACCTTGGTCCTGTTTTCTTGGTTTCACTTTGAATTTCAGGGGCATGTTTACTGGCTGTTTTAGACTCAGGCTGCAGTACGGAAGCATCAGGTGCTGTAGCTATAGTGAGCCAGGGCTCAGACTGGGACTAGACGGGGGATCTGCTGATATCCTTAACGGTGGGCCGCCGGGAGGCCATACTGGTTCACTGATACGCCCGGACTTGCGTTACCTTTCAGAGGCGGCCCTGGCTATCTGTACTGGGGGGGCGCTGTCACTCTGACTAACTATAAAAGGGGCCAACTTGGCTACTACAGGGGGGCCCTGACAGCCGCTGAGAGGGGCCCGAATTAGGCGCCTACAGGGGTCCCTCACTACCTAAACATAAAGGGGGCCTGACCTGCCTAAGGGGGCTTGACTACCGCTAAAAGGGGGCCCTGTCTACCTCTAAGAAACTAAAGGGGCCCTGATACTATACTCTAAAACTAAAGGGGTGCCCTGAACTACCTAAAAAACTAATTGGGGCCTGACGTCCTGCACACCGCAGCTAAAAGGGGGGGCGCCTCCTGATGTCGCTGACACACTAGCTAAAGGAGGCCCTGAAGTCCTGACTATTAGCTGAAGGGCGCCCCTAACTGCTGGTTATGTACTAACTAAAGGGGGACCCTAACTGCCTGTATACTACCTAAAGGGAGTGGGCCTAACTGCACTGTTATACTTACTAAAGGGAGGCCCATCATAACAGCCTTTATACTACTAAAGGATGGCCCTTAACTGTCTGTATATATACCTAAAGGGAGGACCCTAACTGCCTGATACTACTTAAAGCGGGGACCCTAACTGGCCTGTGTATATTAGACCTAAAAAGGGGACTAGACTAGCCTGTAGATAATACCTAAAGGGTAAGCGCCCAACTGCCTGTTATACTACCTTGAAATGAAGGCAGCCTAAACTGTCTGTATGTTTACATTAAGGGTGGACCTCGCCCCCTAAGACTGCCTATATAGGCTACCTAAAGGGAGTCCCTAACTGTTGTCAGGCATATATAAAAGTGGGTCCTATAACTACCTGACAGCTTACGCCTAAACTAGGGGGAGAGCAACCACCTACCTAGCAGCGCTAAAACCTAACTGGGACTCACCAACAACTACTACCTAACTTGGGGTTTCCACCCAACCCTACCTGTAGCCCAACTTGCTCCTAGAACTAGGGCCTCTGCCATATCTACCTGGGGGTCTATTTACCGTACCTCACGCCTGTTGGGCTTGGTTACCCACCAACCTACCTTGGGGCCTAGGCCTCACCAACTTATCCAGGGGGGTATCTACCTGTGAAAATAGGGCCGTAATTAGTTACCTGGGGCCGTGCCACATTTGCCTACCCCCCCTTACTAGGCGTCTTGTCTATCTACCTGGTAATATAATTGAAGTTAGGGGGAGCAGCCCATAGTTGTAGCATTATCTCCAGGGGGTTAGTCCTCTCCTCTCACCGCCTCGCCAACGCCCTTAGGATATAGGCCCTCTAGAAAGTTATGGCTTGTACCCGCTCCTCCCACCTGGGGAAGTTTGTACAGAGTGTGGGATAATGGGTAAATGACTGAGTGCTGGAAAATTTGAGGATTTAAGATATTTTGTGTGTAATTTCTGCTGGAATGATGTTGTGGCCGGGACAGAAGTCAGTCATGGCGGTCTGGAAGCGGACATGCCAGATATGAAAAGGGAATAAGGAACGATCATGAGGGAAGAGAACGGAGGTTCTCATAAGATATGGAACATCTCCGCGGTAAGTTCCCTGATTGTTCATGGGTTAATTTTGCTTCTATAGTTTGGATCAGTGTCTGTATTTCCCACTGTAATGTGATGTGCCCTGAGCTGGTGTTTTGCCCTCTTTGTGGTCTCTTTTATGTGGGTTTTAAAAGGGTTTAAAACCTGAGCGGGTGCCCTTGACCTCTATGGGTCTTTATATGGCAGTGTTGAAGGTTATACCTGAGCTGGTTTTCTGACCTCTATGGGGGCCTCTTTATGGTGGTGTTATAGGTTAAAAACCCTTACTGGTTTGCCCTCTAGTGTTCTCTATTGGGTGGTGTTTAGGTTTTCCGGGCTGGTTTTTTGGGCCCTCTGTGGGGTTTCCTATATGGAAGTGTTGTGGGTTTTATACCTAAACTGGTTCTGCCCCCTATGTTGGTCTCTAATCAGTGTTGTGGGTTATACCTGAGCTGGTTTTCCGACCTTAGGGTTTTCTATATGGCCGGTTTTGAAAGGTTTATAACTGAGCTGGGTTCTGCCCTTCTATGGGGTCCCCTTTATGGCGGTGTTGTAGGTTATTTTGGCTTTAGTATAGGGGAAACCTACATGTGTCTCCCCGTTGAAAAAGGGAGGGAAAACACCTCCCCCTGTGATGGGGTTACACTTTTATTTTCTTGCTTTTTGTTTATTTTAGGGTGTGAGGTGGGGCCCCAAAGGGAAACGTGGGGGGGAATTGTATTTTGGGGGGAGGGGGTATGGATGGGGGCTATTACCCCTTTTCTATGATTTTTAAAGGGGGGGGGACTGTATTATGTGTGAGATAGACAGATATGTGACTTCTTGTATTGAACTCACAATACGTTTTTTTTTGAACATGTATTATGTGGAAAAATTTGGGTTTGCTTTTAGTCCGGGGGCCCAGTAATTTTTTCATTTTCGAAGGGTGGGCCCCCAAGACCCAATTCCCCTGGGGGCCCCAGCCCCCCCATCCGACACTGATAGTAAACCACGCGGGAGCCAAATCAGGAGAGATAAAAAAAGGTTTCTGTAGCATAGGACCTGAGGAGTGATGCAGCCCATAAAAGGGGGGATATCTAAAAAAGGGTTTGGACACTGTTATGGACACGTATTGAAAAGGGGACTTTTTTTGGAAGATCTTTAACTTTTTAAAAGCAATCCTTGTAGTGAGACAACCCCTTTAAATTAATAAATTATCTTGTTGATGATGTCTCCTGAGTGTGCAAGGATAACACTAAACTGTACAATAAGATTAAAAATAGCGTTTTCAGTTTTCTGAATTGGGTGGAGGGTCAAATTTAAATTTCTCTGTTTGGCCCAAGGGACTCCAGTCTGACACTGGACCTGGGAGAAGAAGTGCAGGACTTGTATGTGTACCGGTGGGAACAGGATATTTTGAATGATGTGTTTTAAGTTAGGTCTTTATGGGTTGATGGAAAATAAGAGAGGGTGGGAAACAGCTAAATTAATTTTGGTCTATTTGATAGCGCTTCAAGGATCTAAGTTTGGAGGATAATACATACTGAAACCTCTGTTTTGAGAACAGCGACCCTATTCCATCCCACGTTCTAATCCCGTATTCAACACTAAATTCAGAATTTTTCTGTATTCTTGCTTTTAGGAAGAAATACATGTGGGAACCTACATGGAAGTTGGTTACTGAATATGGAAACTAGAAGTTGCTTACCGAAAATGTAAAAGGGATAGATTCCCCAAAAAGAAAACAGTTTAAAACCCTTTTGGTTGGGGAATGGTGAAGAACATGATATGTACATTTAATAAGTAAAAAATAATTAAAGGAAAATATTTACAGAGTTGCTCATCATTTTATGAAGATGCAGAAGATCTCACCACTTGCAGTACCACTCCATTAAAGTCCATTGGAGAGCTGTTGTTAGAAATTGATGGAGATGATGAAGAAATTTTGAAGCTAAAAGACGAAAAAAAAAGCTGCCACTTTTCCCTTCTATAGAGTGCTACTCACCTGCTTATATATAAAGGGTACACAGAACCATGGGCAGATTCCTCCACATTTAGCACATATTCCCAAAAAATAGATGAAATCCAGCACTTGTAAAAATACAACTATTTACTGTCCAATAACCCAGTAGTGCACAGGATAAAAAAGCAAGAAAAAATATTTTTTTTTGCCTTTTCTATCCTGTGCACTATTAAGTTACTGGACAATAAATTGTTGCATTTTTACTGGATTTCATCTAAATTTCCATTCTGTGCAGCTGCAGTATAAATGAGGACAGGGCATAAAGGGACCTCTGTTCTTGTGAAATGGGACCTGTACCTATCAGACATTCATAGCATATCCTGTCTCCATTTTGTCAATGAAAAATACCTGTGACAGTGGGGCACATTTATTATGGCAATTGTACCAGAATTATGGCGCAATTTGTGGCAAAAAACTGATGTACATGCTTTATACTCCATTCACTATGTGTTCAAGACAGTTTCCAGACACTTCTGTGCCTCATCTGACAAAAGGGGCATAACTTCGGTAATGGGGCATGGCTTCATGGGAATGAGTCCTAGCTTTGTGTGTGATGACATGCACCAATGTGCCAAAATTTGTCGCAATTAGTGGCATGATATAAGTCAACCTATGGAAGGAGGAATCTTAGACAAGACAGTATTTACATGCATCAGCTTTATTAGCACTAAAATAAATGCGGTGCATTTAAGACAGTCTGGTCTAATGGGAAACTATATTAAGACTGGTAGAAGATACACCTGTCTTAATAAAAATGCATGGGTGTAAAATGCGGTAGTCTTATTAAGGCTTAATAAATTTGCCACATTTCTCAGTGTCGGTGTCCAGTCCAATAAGATCTAGGGCCTGGAGTAGATTTCTGGCTTAATTTGTGTACTTTTTGGCATAAAACTTTATCAAATTTGCTGTGCAGTGCAAGGCTATGCCCTTTTTTTTGCTAAGCTCTGCCCAATTATCAAAAATTTGATGCCTAAAAGTCACAAACATTTGAAGTTTTTTATGCCAAAACACTGGTATAAATCACTTCTTGGTACAGTTCTTCTTCTATCCCCAGTCACAGAATGCAGGTACCTCTGCTGTACCTGTATACCACTGACAGGTATAAACAAAGTCGCTACTCTTCTTTATGTATAAGAAAACACTTGACAAAGGGGGGTGTTTCCCCCGAAACGTAGCAAGTGCGATGAGTGGAGGGCGTATCAAGCTATATGCTCGGAGCTACAGTGTTTGCTAAGCCGTGCAGGCTGCGAGAGGATCCTTAGCTGGACTTGCAGGTACGATGAGTGGAGGGCGGATCAAGCTAGACCCTTGGAGCTACAGCGTTTGCTAAGCCTTGTAGGCTGCGAGAGGATCCTAGGCTGGACTTGTTTTGAAACACAAAAAAAGTTACTCTCTCTATTCTTTTAATATATGATATTTATGCAAATAGTTATGGACATTGATAACATTGAAGCATTAAAATTTTGATAGAAGTTGTGAAATCTGCGTACGGCATATTTTGCTAGAATGGTTACCACTGACAGGTGCCATTATCACAAGATATTGTTTTAGCTTTTAATATTATGGTAGACTATTGTAGACAGATATGTACTTGTCCTTTAAATTTACATACTCTGTTGTCATTGGGTGGGGGTAATGGGGAAACTGATTTTATTTAATGTAGTGTTTCCCCTGGTATGTGCTGCACTTTACTTCATATGTTTGTTCCAGTTCATCCAGTACAGAACATTGTTGGTAAGCAGGCACTGGATCGACTGATTTCATCCAGATAGGATAATTAGATTAATTATTTCAACATGTGTGTGTGCACCAGGCATACGAAACCCATCAAATCTGTCATGTTCAGGATGTGGGAACAAAAATGTGAATTTCCACAACTCGCCATCCATGTAAAAACATTTAGCCTTGGCGTTGGCTGATGGATAACCTGGTTGTATTGTTTTCTGTTTTTTGGGTTGTACATGAAGAAATGAAAAGCACTGTGCGCAATATGTCAATGTGTGATTAGAAGTCATATATCTTACATACTTTCCTCATGCTGTCAAATGTTATCTCGCTGCAAACGCTTTGTGTAGCTCTGTGGAACTGTTGCTATTTTTCTTGGACTGCTCAGAAGATTAGAGCCACAATAAAAATTTCAAGTTGCGTCAGGATTTTTAGTGTCCCTATTGGCTGGAAAACCCCACTCCCTCGCAGCATAGTCAATTTCAGCAATACGCTTGCATGTGTGGCTTGGAGCTGGAATTTGGCAGCCATCCTACCTCGGCAATGTGTTTTCCAGCAATAACATAGATCCTTAAAAAACAATTGTTTTCTGCTACAAGGTAACATTTTTCTCTTTGTGTTTGAGAGTCATTAATTATTATTTTTTTTGGCAAAAATGACAAAATTTATTTTTAATTTCCCAAAGGGACTCTATAAAAAATTGGAATATACTAAAATTATTTAAAGCCTTGAGGGCCCTCATATATTTCCTCCCAAAGTTTTAAATCTGTTTCAAACCTGGTTTCCTGTTTTAAGGCGGGGTTTTTTAAATTTGGCATTCTTTTGTAGAAACAAAGGTAGAAAAAATCCTTTCCTTTTTCAAAACTATTTTGGGCCCAGTGGGTCAGAAATATAACAGGGGTTTTTGGTTTTTTGTCCTTTCCCTATCCCTTTTCCACAAATTTATCACACCCCCTTTTTTTCTAATGCAGTTTTAAAAGGGTTCAAATTCCCGGGGTAAAAGCAAAGAATGTAGGAAAAAAAGGATAAAGGAAAAGGGGCGTAAACTCCCCTTTTGGTAGCGGCTGACAGGGCCATGCCAAAAAACGTCCGGGCCCTGTGTCCAAAGCATTCAGAGGCATGTCTGCGCAGGCCCTTAGCAGAGCAAGTCCCTGGTTTTCCCCGCTATGCAATTTCGGGCCATATTTGATCAAAGGGCCCCTTAGGTCAAGACTTTACTGGGGGGTTTGGCAAAGTATCATCAATCAGGTGGCCCCAATAATGCCCATTTTGAATGTGCCATCAGAAAGGGCTTCCTAAAAAGCCTGCCCCTTTGGGGCCCAACCTTTTGGGACCTACTGCCTCCCTAGAGCCAATCTTTTTCCCAAAAGTATGCCTCCCTACCTTTTGGGGCCCCAATATAGCTACCAAACCTAGGGCATACTTTAAAATGGACCCCTATCTACTATCTATTTTCCCGGGGTCAAAAGGCTTCCTACCCCCTACCTAGGACCCTTTAATTTTTTTTTAATTTTTTTGGGGGGCCTACCTACCGGGGGGCCTAACTACTGCCTACCTAACTTCCTGGGGCCTATCTCCTGTCACTGCCCAAAAAAGGGGCCTTTTGCTCCCCAACCTATGGCCCCCTTTTGGGGGGCCCTCATCTACTGTCTCCCAAAACCCGGGGGCCTTTAGCTGAGCCTACCTACTTTTGGCCTATCTAAATCCTACCTAGCTTGGTCCTACCTACCTACCTAGGGCCTAACTACTGTCTACATTCCTACCTACCTACCTGGGGCCAAATTCGGGCTCCCTTCCCCCCTAATATTTGGGGGCCTAACTACTGGACACTTACCTACCAAAGGGGCCCCAAATCTACCCTATCAAACCTTTATCTCCCTATCTAACTACTCCCTACCACCAAAGGACATCCCAAAAACCTTTAACTGGGGCTTACCAACCTTTTTAACAAGGTCTAATTCTAACCGGGGGGCCCCCCAACCTTTTGTGACTTTGCCCGTTTACCTGTCTATCTAGGGCCTTGTCTACCTACCTATCTGTGGACCTGCCTACCTACCCAACTGAAGGCCATAGCTGTAATAAAATCTTCAGAGGGTTAGTCCTCTTTTCCCATCTCCACCCTTCTAGGGGGACTGGGGGCCCTCAAAAGCTATGGAATGTACCCAAATCTCCATAAATTGAGAATTTTGTACAGAAGGGGGGGGCATGAGGGAGGTGCTAAAAAAAGTAAGGATTCTAAAATTTGTGTCCAAACTGGGGTTGAAAGGGTGGCCAGAAAAGGGGTCATCTTTGGCTAAACATACCCGGGTCTGGACGGGTTGCAGAAAAAAAAGGAAATTGAAAAGATCATCAGAAAAGTCACCTTTAGTTGAAGGGGCCGAGTACAAGGGTATCCAAAAACCAATTTTTTTTTTGGCCCCTTTTTTGGAATTTGGGGGGGGGTTTTTAATATTTGGTTCCCAAGCTGTGAACCTGTTTAATACTATTTAAAAATGGTAAATTTAAAAGGGGGGTAAAATACAGTCTGCAGAGCCTTGAACTTTGGAAATCTCCACTATATTGTTATTTTTAGGTGGTAAAAATTGGTATTTGTATATGATTTTTATTCAAAAAATAGTGAAATGGATATTTTTCAGTCACTATAGGTTTTGGTAACTTGTGGTTGGTTCTGGGGGTTTTTTTGGGGTTTAAATTAGTATTGTTATTGGAAAATTTTTGCTAATGTTGGTTTTGGTTATAGGGGGGGGGGGGGGGGGGGGGGGGTGGGAAGATTGTTTTTTGGGAAACGTATGATGGTGTTTAATGGAAAGTAAAGTTTTCCCGCTCCTTTTATATCTAGTAACTGCTTGACTTTTTTAAAAGGAAATGGTAAAATGTTCTTTGGTCAGGAGAGGGGCTGGCTCCATCCTAAAGCTTGCTATGAAGCCCAGCCTTCGCTACTTACACCCCTGGATAAAGATTTCCTTGTCTTGGATCTAAAAATACATTTCCTTACATAAAATCACATAGTGGGCTTAAATGTTAGTTTCTACTACAGAGCAGGATTATACCAACTATTTAGGCAGTAGGACAGTGCCTAAGGTCTCCTGACTTGAAGGCGCTCACAGTCAGATGCACTCAGATAGGGCCACGGTAGTACAGAAATTGGGCAGCCAATATGACGTTATGATGCAGTCAAAAACCCATGACACTTTAACCCCAAAAACCTGAAAAAACAAGTCGCCAAAAAGGGAAAAGATCCTAGGGGAACTTTTGGGTCGTCAGTAGTGGCTGCATGATTTTGTGGGGTATCCGCGGGGAAAAAAAGGGGAGATGTGAAAAAATTTAACAAAAAACCCAAAATTAAGTTTAGTCTGAAACATTTTTTAAAATCACAGTGTGATTCACTCAAAAGAGGCTCCAAAATCTGAAAAAAACCCTCTTGAAGGACAACAAATCGGGAACAAAACCCCTTGCAATGTGCTCCCCCAAGAGGGGGTTTTTTTTTCCCCTACATCGGTGTGAGGGGGAGGAAAGGGGACGGCGATCTCGAATTAACCTCTTTTTTGCATCTTGCAAAAACCTGAAGGGGGGGCTCCTAAAAATTTCCCTTGCCCCCTCCCCCAAAAATTTACCATGGCCCAAAGTTTTGTATGGTGCATTTTTGGGCCCTTGGGTTTGTGCCTTCCTGGGCCCCATTTTCTTTTGTACCACCATGAACACGATGTTTACTTAGAGATTTTTAAACAGTTTGTGAATCAACTTGATGATTAGGAGTTAACAGAAGGTAACTTTCAACAAGGGGGGGACTATGTGTTTTCAGTGGAAAGGGTGCGGCAGAGACGGAATTTTTTTTTTTTGAAAAACAGTGTATTTTAAAAAAGGTTTTGGGCCACCCTTCGTCAATCGGGCACTCCCAGACTTTTTTCCATTCGGGTAGGGTTTAAAAAGAGAAAAAACCTTTTGTTGGGTTTTTTCCTATGAAACAACCCTCACCTGTTGAAGTTTTAAAAGGGAAAAACATGTGTTTGGTTTTTTTTCTACTTTTTGAAAAGTAGGGAAATATCTATAGCTTATGCAATGGATGTCTAGCATGTGGAAGTTCCATGTTTTTAAAAGGGCAATGGGGGGTGGCTACACAGGAGAAGACAAAATGGAGAGGTCCCACTGAAGTTGTAATTTAAGGGGAAATGTTAGAGAGGGGTAGTCCCCCCAAACGGCTTTATTCGATATCCCATCTCAGTCAGGTGCATTTTTTTATATCAGTTTGTTTTTTCCCAAAATTTCCCATTTGTTTAAGGAGCCAGGTTTTAGGAACTGAATGGTAACAATTGCATTGTTTTCCCTTTTTAATAGGGGTTAAAACCATTTTTTAATTCTTAAAATTTAGTTTTGAGGGATTATTTTCGAAAAAGTTAAAAAATCGGCGGGTTTTTTTATGGTGATCGAAAATTTTTAGGATTCATGCCATAATTAAGGCTTAATCTGTGCATCATCTATTTAAGATCGCGCATTTTCCGGCGCATCCATGTAATTTTGGGCGGCCAGCAAATCAGATTATCAGGAATAGGGCAAGGGTGTGTTGTGTGTGCGACTTTCATGACTTGGGATGTGTATGGTTGCGATTGGCTGGAAAAAAATTCATGACCTCGTTTTACATTGAACAGCCCTTCTGTTCAGACTCAGTGTCTCTCTTGAGTTCGATTGAGTTAGAAGTGCGCTCTCGCCTTGTGGCAAAATAGGCTCAGCAAAATTATTCTATTTTCTGCACAGAGAAACCTCTACTGTTTAGCTGTGTATCCTTTACAATTTAGTTAGATAGAGATTGGAAGGATTTTATGTAGTTAGGTAGAGAATTTTAAAGGAGCATCTACCGCTGTAAAGTCACGGGTGGAGCGGGGGGGGAGGGGGGTGGGGGAAGGCGGGGCGAAAACAGGGGAACAAGCTCTTTAAAGAACACGGGATAATGTTTCACCTAAGATCTTAGTTTAGTAGACATTGCACTGCAATATTTTTTTTATAAAGTTTTGCTATTGAAATATTTACTGGATATTGGGCTGCCTGAATTCATAATAACCTTATTTTAGGGATACACATCATTTCTAGTACTGAAGGTCTCTGTGTTAGGTGCAAAACATCCACTTTTTATTTTCAGTATAATTTCAGATAGGTGTTCATTTTCAATTTACCCATCCACTTGTTCATATATCCACTGTTGCACTTAAATCGGAAACCGAGATTTTTTATGTTCACACTGGGTGACTTGAAAGGTGCAAAAAATACGTGTATTATACGATAAACATACAGATACGTGTTTTTGTTACTTTGGCGCACTAATGCTTTGTTAAATTGACGCAGCTTGCACCGTAAATCTGAAAAAGCAATTTTTTTGTCACCTCAGGGGAATTGAATGCGTGACAATTAATACCGTGTATGATACCGAAAACATAACGATACGTGTTTTTTGACTTTGGCGCACTACCAGCTTTGTTCATTGGACGCAGCTTGCACGTAAATCTGAAACAGCAATTTTATAGTCACCATCAGGTGAATTGAAAGGTGCAAGATAAAAATATATTTTATTATCCGGAATACATTAAGATTAGTGTTTTTTTTTTGACTTTGGCGCACCTAACAGCTTTGTTCTTGACGCAGGCTTGCACGTAAATCTGAAAACAGCAATTTTTATAGTCACCACAGCGTGATTGAAATGGTGCAATAAATTCCGTGATTATGACGAATCATAACAGATAGTGTTTTTTGTCTTTGGCGCACTTAAGCGTCTGTTCAGTGACGCAAAGCTTGCACGTAAATCTTTTTAAAACAGCAATTTTTATAGTCTCCACAGGGTTAATTGAATGGTGCAAAAAATACCGTGTATTATACGTAAACATATACTGATTCGTGTTTTTTGTCTTTGGGCATAAGCTTTGTCATGACGCAGCTTGCACGTAAATCTGGGAAAACAGCATTATTATAGTCATCAGGTGTATTGAATGTGACAAAATAAATACCGTGTGCTTATTCGAAAAATAACAGATACATGTTTTTGGACTTTGGCTCACTACAGCTTAGGTCATTGACGAAGCTTGCACGTAAATCTTAAAACTGCAATTTTATATTCACCACTGGTGAATTGGAAAGGTGCCAAAATATACCGGGTATCCATACTGAAAACATAACAGATACGGGTTTTTTGTCTTGGCGCACTACAGTCTTTGTTCTTTGACGCAGCTTCACGGTAAATATTAAAATAGCAATTTTATAGTCACACAGGTGAATTGAAAGGTGCAAAAAATAATTTTAGTATCGAATACATTTCAGATAGTGTTTTTTTACTTGGAGCACGAAAGCTTTGTTCATTGTCGCTGCTTGCACCTTAATCTTTAAAACGCAATTTTTTCGTCACCCACAGGTGATGGAAAGGTGCTAAAAAAAATACCGTGTATGTATTAAACGAAATACCTAAACAGATAAGTGTTTTTTTTGACTTTGGCAGCACTACAGGCTTTGTTCATTGACGCAGCTTGCATGTAAATCTGTAAAACAGCAATTTTTTAGTCAACAAAGGTGTAATTGAAAGGTGAAAAAAATACCGTGGTTTATACGAATACTTACACAGATACGTGTTTTTTTGAACTTTGGCGCCATACCGCTTTGGTCATTGATGCAGCTTGCACGTAAATCTTAAAACAGCAATTTTATAGTCACCCACAGGTGATTGAAGGTGCAAAAAAATACCGTGTATTATACGAAACCATAACAGATTAGTGTTTTTTGAACTTTTGACCGTCAAGATTTGTTGATAGAGGACACCTGCAGTTAAATTTGAAATCCAGCAATTTTGTTTTGATTAGTGGGATTTGTGAATAGCTGTGATTTGCCGTTTTTAATAAGAGACTTTCCTAAAACTATTCCATACCTTCTCAAACTTTTTTTTATTTCTGAACATGGAGCGAAATGCAGGTGGTAAGCGAGCAATGTGAGGGGGTTAGCAAATGGAGGTAGAGGTTACGAGAGAAGGTTGCTCCTTCTAGTGCTGGCGGTCAACATGCATGCCAGCGGGATCGTTCAGTTGCTGGACCATCATAGGCCTGTCATCGCTGGGTCAGGGCCCTGTGAATCTAGTAACGATCATCGTCGCCAAATCTGTCCTTCTGTGGTTAATGCAACCTGCAATTAGCAGTGCTTACTCCTCTCCGTCCTCCAGTCACGGGCCACAAATGTTGTAATCAGCATTCCTCAGCATCCGTCCAAACTATGAAGCAGTCCCAAATATCAATCTCGTGTACCCACACTGTGGAAAATCCATTGTCTGAAGACATTTTGATGAAAATGCGGTAGCGGGTCAGAAGCCTTGTTAAAAGATCAAGAGGATGATTTAGTCTGCTCTGACGCCCCCAGTTATGATGCCATCAGAGGAGGAGAAGGGAAATGCATGTCAATCAGGCAAAAATCCCCGGGGCGGTCGGAAACGCCTTGCAGGGCCCTCTTGGCGGTGGGCCCGCAGCTTTGGATCCCAGAAAGTCGGCGCCAAGTAACCTGTGTTGATGATGTTGATGATGACGCATTGGGGGTTTCCATGAGGTTTTTCCCGCAAAAATTTGTTTGCGTGCGCTTCTTAGTGGGAGGGGGGAAGACGTTGGGGTTTTGGGGGTTTTAAAAATACGGGCCCCGCCAAAAAAAGGGGGAGGGGGGCGGTCGCAGAAGGTCGTAAATATGGATTCCCCCAAAGCCCGGTCAGCGAAAACCCCCGCTCCCCGTTTAAATCCCGTCAAAAAGGCCCAGGACTCTCAATGCCGGGGCCCTTTTTGAGCAACCCTCTAAATTCCCCCGCGATGTATATGGCCTTTCCCGTAAACGCATAAGTAGAGGCAAAAAAAACCTTAAGGGGTTTAAACCACCCCCAACATGTTAGTCCTTTCGGGAAATTGAGGGAGTTGAAATGGGGGGGAACACTTGGCCAAAAAGGCCCAGACCGCCCAACGGGCCCCCCCCAACCCACTGTCCAACCCTCTGTCTCCGCCTCCCCCGCCCCAAAAGCGCCCCCTTAAGTGCTCGCCCTCTCAAAAGTCATTTTCAGGGATCAGCCCCCTTGCTTCAGCCCCCAACGCCCCCCAAAAAAACCCCCACCACCCCCCAGAGCCCCACCCTCCCCCTTTTCCCCTTTCCCCGGGTTTGAGGGACTCCCTCCCTTTTCAGGGGCCGTTAGCAGGCCTTCTGTTTTCCCGGGGTTTCGGAGCAGAAAAAAAAACTTTAAACCCCAAACCCATCCCTAAAAAAAAAGCTGAATGTCGGATTCCCCCCAGGGGTTTTTTGGTTTGGAAATGTTTGCCTTTCTTCTGGGGGAAAACAGATGGGTTTGCCACGTCATGGCCCTTCCCTCCCCCCAATTTACGGAGGGCCGGGAGCGGGGTTTTTTCTTTCCCAAGAAAAGCCGCCCCCTCCCCTGGCCCAAGTGTCATTAAATTTAAGGTGTTATTGTTCTGGGGCCCGGAAAAAAAGGGGAATTTTAAACCAGAAAACTTTGGAAATAGTAACACGGTCAAGGCCGTTTATATCTGTCCTTTTAAATGGGTGGGGTGGGTGGATGCCCTCTGGGGGTGGGTGGTTTCAGGCTCGGCGCCGCTCTTAAAAACCGCGGGGGATGGGTGCAGGGCTTTTCCCCCCAAGGCCCTTTGGGTGGTTTGGGGCCCAGAAAAACCCAAAGCCGTTTTGAAATTAATCTGTCTTGGGGGCCCCGCCCCAAACACAGGTAAGGGGGTGTGGACGGCTCCCCGCAATGAGAAAGCAGCGGTGGGGTGCCCAAAAAACCCTTGTCCCAAGGAAAAGGGGGAATGGAAAAAGGGCGAAATTGTGGCCCCCCCTTAAGTTTCGGTAGGCGGGAAACCCACACCCTTGCCGGGCACTTTCATGAACCTGGTCGCCCAGAAATTTCAAAAGAGTCCCCGGGTCGGGGGACTCCCTGCTAAAGGGAAGGCTCAAAGGTTTCTGAGTTCGAAATTCCCCCGGTTCGCCCCCTGCTTCGTCCCGCCGGGCCCCTGCATTGAAAGCATCGCCCGGCCCCCCCGGGAAACCCGTCTCATTGTTGGGAGGGCAACACGCTGGAAAATTCCCCACCCCCCCACTTTGCTCCACGTTGTGGCACCCAGGAAATTGCCATTAGAGTACAAAGGGGACCCCAAGGGATAAAGCCGGGCGGGACCTCGGGGGGGTTAAAGCACGAGAGTGGAGGAAGGTGAAAGGCCCCTGCATAATCCTTCCCAAGTTGTGATAGAAGCCCAAAAATGGTCAGTGCGGCCCAATCCCCTTGTCTGAGAGCATTGGGGTGTTTCTTAGTTCGGGGAATGTTTCTTTGGCCATTGAAAAAAACAGGCCCACCCCAGGGGCCGGAGGAGGGAGGGGACAAGATGGGGAAACAGGGCCTTTCTCTCTGTAAACCCACAAGGCCGCCAGTTTCCCCAATTTTTCGGTTTAATTGGGCCAGGGGGTTTTGTGGCCCCAGCGGGGGACAAGGGCATAGCCCCTGGGTTTGCTCATCTCGGGAAGTCAGGGCTTGTTGAAGCTTTGCCAGAGGCAGCGGAGGGGAGGAGGGGGGAGGTATTCTGGGGAACGTTTTTCCAAAGTCCCGGGCCTTGGAAAGGGGGTTTGGGGGGTTTTTTGGGAAGGTTGGGGGAAAGGAAGAGGGGAAAGATCAGTTTGCTATTTCCCCCTGGACCCAGGGTTTGGGGAAATTTTCAAGGCCCATCTTAACATGGGTGTTTGTTGCCCCCTTTTCCCCCAATTTTAAACCTCGCATTAAGGCCAAAAAAAATTTAAAACAACATTTAACTGGGTGGCCCCCCTCTGGATCCCGGTAAAAACAAAACTCAGCACTTTCTTCCACCCCCCCCAAATAGAGGTAAATGCGGGAATGGAGCCCTTTGGGGCTGATTAAATTCAATGGAAAATTTCTGTTGCGTCTGCTTCCCCCCGTTTTTTAAAAATGCCCACGGTGGAAAAACGCCAGCGACGTGCCAGCAGTGGGTGCCAAGTGGGCCATAGTGGCAGCACAGAAAGGAAAGGTGGCAGAACCCTTAAGGGGGTGACCTTGGCAATTTTTTTTTCCCCTTTCCCCAAAACGCATACAATGAGGGCACAATAAAAACACCCAGGGGCCCAGTTAAGATCATGGTGCACGATATCTGTGTTCAAACCCCGTTGTTTTTGTATGTTTTCCCGGCCCAATTGGGTTTTTGGGGGTATACAAAAGGGAAACGAATGGCCCGAGCTGGTTGGCCAACCCCATGAGGGGGTTGTCCTGCCCAGCACTAGCGTATATCTGAGCGGACCTTCAGCCAGCCGGGGAAAGTCATTACGGGACAAATGCACCCGGTTTTCCCACAGATAATGTGGATCTTTTGGGACTTTCTTTTAAAGAAAAATCAGGCAGGATCCCCTGTTTGATGTTGTCCCCCCAAATTTCCCGGGTCCACGATTAGTTCTTTTTTTCCTTTTCCTTTCTCTAAAACCCAGAAATGGCCCTTTTGAAAAACTTATTTTTATAAATGATCTTTTCTTACTGAAATTTTTAATTTCATTTCCCCAAAACAGCCCTTTTTTGCTGGTTTTGCTGTGGGGAGATGAAAAAGCCCACCAATTTTTCATAAAAAAAAACCATTTTCCCCATTTATCATTTCATTTTAAATTTTTTTCCAATTGTAAAAGGTTTTTGGGGGTTTCATTTTTGCCTCCCCCAAAAATTTTTAAAGGGGTGAAAATTTCATTTTATAATTTTTTGGGATCATGTTGCTGTAAAGATACACCCAAAATTTTTTGGGGTCCTTTGAAACAAAAAATGGGGCCCTTTTAAAGGGGGCATTTCTCCCTCACAATTTTTAACAGGGGCTGAGAAGTTCATTTTTATAATTTTTTTGGGGTAAATTTTGCTGTGAGATAAAGCTAAAATTCAGGGGCCTTTGGGGGAAACAGAAATGTGGGTTTTTTAAGTGGCTTTTCCCTTCAAAATTTTTTAAAACAGGGGCTGAAAAGTCATTTTTTTTAATTTTTTTTGGGTCTTGTGCTTTAAAAATTGGCAAAAATACACGCCCTATTCAAAAAAATTGTTGTTTTAATGGACTTTTGTTCTTCAAAATTTGGGTCAAAAATTTTGGCTCATGGGAATTTTTTGAATTTTTGGGGGCTTTTTGCTGGCCCATGCGCTATATACAGGTCAAATTTAAAAAAAATGTTGTTTCTAACAGCCCATTTGTTCTTAACAATTGTCCAAATTGGTAAGGGTCATGTTTTTGTTTGGTTTGGAGGCTTTTTGCGGAAAAAGGGCATCTAAACTACGGGGTCCTATTATAAAAAAAATGTTGTTTCAAACAGGTTTGTTCTTAAATTTGTAAAGATTTGGCTCAGGGTGTTGGTGCTGCCCGAAACGGGAAATGGGGTAGGACATTTTTAATGGAAACATATTCCCAAAAATGATTGTTTTTGAAAGGGATTTTAACCAGTTTCAACCCCTGTATTGAGAAAACCATTTAATATAATTAAAAAAAAAGAAAAAAAAAAGGGGGGGGGGGACCCCCATGGTGGTTTTTCCTTCCTTTTTTAAAAAATGTTTTTTCTGGGAATTTAAAAAACTACAAAAAAATTTGCTGTAAAAAATGGGTTTTTAAAAAAAAAATTTCCTCGGGAATTGTACAAGGGAGGAACAGGAAAACTTGCCCCGGGGATTTTATTCAGGGGAAAATTTGGAGTATGGAGCACGGGCAGAGAAAAAAATTTCAGGGGGCCCTTTTTCCCAGCAGGGTTGAGAAAAATTGAAAAAAAAGAATGAAAGGGGAAAAAAGGGCACCTGGGTAAAAAAGGGAAAGCGTTTCCCAACCCGGGTTTTCAAGTGAAGCTCTTTTTGGGTCCCGAAATTTTAAAGGAGGGGCAAGCTTTACCCAGGTCTTGACGGGTGTATGGGGGAAGGGTGGGTTCTCAACTTTGGGGGGCTTCCGGCATGTGCTTCAGCACGACATTTTTCGTTGCTGCGTCATAAAGGGTTTTTTCCCTGCGTGTTAAAAGATGAGGGAACGAAAACCCTGGGCCCCTCCCCCGCCCCCACTGAAACCCCGGGCCCCTGGGTCATGTGTGGCCCCGGCAGGTATAGTAAAATTTTTCCAGTTAAAATAAAATGGGGGTTAAAAGGGAATTTTTTTCCCGGCATTTTTTTAATCGGGGGTTTCAGACGGGTTTTAAAGGGGTCATATTTCGGTCCAGGCCCAGGTTTGTAATGTAAAGTTAAACCCAAAAAATGGTGGTTAAAAAGACCCCTTTTTTTTTTTTTTTCGGCACTTTTTAAAATTGGGGTTTCGGGCATTTTTAAATGGTCTATGGGGGTCCGGGACAGGTATAGTCAATGTCCGGGTTCAAACAAAAATTTTGGGGGTTGAAAAAAATTTTTTCCCGGCATTTTTTTTTAAACCCGGGCGGTCAGAAAAGGTTTAAGGGTCTACTGCGGCCCGGCATTTCTGTCAATGCCCAGTTCAAACAAAAAAATGGTGGTTAAAAGACCCTTTTTCCGGCACTTTTTAATCTGGGGGTTTCAGACGGGTTTTAAGGTCATGCTGCGGTAAAGGAAGGCTTTGTCAATTTTCCAGTTAAACAAAAAATGGTGGTTAAAAGGGATATTTCTTCCGGATTTTAAAATTGTGGGTCAAAAGGTTTTTGGGGTTCATGTTGGGGAAAGGACGGGGGAAAATTAAAAGGGTCAGTTCAATTTAAAAAGGAGGGTTCAAAAAAAAACTCCCTTGTGGCACTTTTTAATTTG